>JAKXYG010000976.1:0-38769 GCA_025895645.1 Cardicola forsteri | reverse complement strand
TTACATATATATATATATATATATATATATATATATATATATATATATATATATACATAGAAAAAAGGGTAGATATAACATTTAAACAAATACAACTTACAGACATGCACACATTATCTTTACAACCAAGTTAAGTTCAATGTAGTAAAAAAATGTTTTTGTGCACATAATGCAGGATTAAATGCGTGAATTTACACAAATTAATTTATTTTAACATATTATGTAAGCCGGTTTTTGTTCATTTTTTGCTAGATGTCCATTGTTGATTAACGGTTGTTTATTTTATCAAATATCAAGTTAAACTATATAAAAATCCGGGTACACACAGCGATGAAAAAAACACGGTTTACTGAAAATAACTATTTAAAAAAGATAATAAAATGTGCTTGTTTTTAATATATTTATATAATACTTTTATTTGTTGATTACAATATATAATAGCAATTTCTATTTACATAAAAATATTAAACACGTTAATAAAACTTACTAATTGTAATTAACATATAGCAGCACAAAGTAAGTATTAACACACACACACACATATATATATATATATATATATATATATATATATATATATGTTTTAATGATAGCAAATAAATAAAAAAAATACATTTTTATTATTACAGTAAACTTTAATATTTTACTAGAAATATATTAAGCATAAAATAGTAATTTTATTAAAAATAATGAATAACAACAAAATTTTTAAAAAAGTAGTAATACAAATAATGGGAACAAAGTGAAATACAATGTTATATAATAAAACATATAAATAAAGTCAAATAATAAACATTTAATAACATTATTTTTTTAATTATTATAATTTAAACAAGTTATTACATGGCGCAGTCACAGTATGTTATACGACTTCAAAATTTATTTAAACAAATACGTGGTAAAACGATATTAATTTTGATATGTTTGTTGTTTAATTTTGTTTGATTATAAATTAATTAAACATAAATAATAAAAAAATAAAATAAACACGAGTTTTTGTAATAATTAGTTACTTTTTATTATTTAACACAAAATATTATTTTTTAATTTTGATTTTTTTACGATGTAATATAAACATAAATTTTATAATGTATAAACCTAAACTTAAGGTATTAAAATACATTTGTGAATACGTTTTTTAAACAAATTAATTAAAAACATATTATTAATATTAAAAAAAGTTAATTGCGTTCAATTGTTTTATATATATAGGTGTTGCTTTAAAAATATGTTTTTTAGCCATCTCTGCATTTTTACATAAATAATTATCAATAAATATAAATCAACAATTAAATATTTAGCATTGTTTTAAATTCATAATAATTATTTTTACCAAAAAATATTAAAAGATAATTAATAAATTTAGTTTAGGTTTACAAAAAATAAACATTAATATATTAAAGGGCTGTAAAACACAATACAAAAAAATGAGCATAATAAAAAAATCCAATCAAAATAAACTAATAACAGATTATTGAAAAATGCATTGTACATTTGTGTGCATATGTGTAAGAAATTACTTCAATTAAACAATTATTTTTTTTTTAATAAAAATAATATAAAATAAAAATATGTTTAAAAAATAATTTTGCAATTAAAATCATATTTTAACATTTAATAATTTTTAGCCAAAACATTACTGCTTAGGTATCGCATTACCAGTGTATGTATTAAGGTCATAAATTTATTTAAAAAATTACCGCATTAATCATATTATTGTAATTTGTAAAAAATAATAGTTATTTTAAAAATATAACATTATGCATTTTATAAAAACAAAAATATTTTAAAAAATAACCGGAATGGCATGCATTACTTACTGTAGTTTGGTTGTATATTTTTTCATTATGCTTTGCATTTTTATTTTGTTTTTAATATAACTTAAAATGTATAATGTTTTATAAAATACATTTTTACACAAATTAAAAAACATTTTTTTTATTGAGTTGTTTTTATTATTAGCTAATGTAACTTTTTAGTTTCATTATTTACTAAACTCCAAACTTACTAAACATGGTAGTGGTTGAACATTTGCAAAACAAAAATATTTTAAAATTAAATAAATGCTAATTAAGTTTTATTTGGTTTACAAATTAAATGCGCTAAATAAATATTTGTTTTATTAATAATTAATAATAAACAATTTTTTTTACTAAAAAAATACTTTATGTTACACGTTTGTTGTAACATTTAATTTAAAAAATAAAAACAAATATTTTAATTTAATAAATATTTTTAATATTAGTAATATGATATGCAATATTTAATAACATTTTTATTTTTATTTTATTAAGTTTAATCTTATTCTAATACTATATAAACAAAATAATTTTGTTATTTTTTCGTTTAGGACTAAATGTTTATTGTAGGACTTGGTTAAACATTGTTTTGTGAAAAAAATTGTATTACAAAACTTGCTCTTCTAATTATTGTTATTTCAAAATTAAAAATAATTGTATTACCCTTATTCATTACTATTTAATTTGCCTTGTTGTGTTTAGTTATTTTTTTTAATATTTAAAATATTTAATTTTGTTTAGAAAAATACGTATATTTTGACAAAATTTGGTTTAACTGTAGTGAGAAAATATGTTTTACTATTATTTGCAAAAATAAACAATGTTTAATAAAATAATATTTTATTTTTTTATTTTGATTTTGTTATGCATGTGTATTAAATAAATTAAATTATTGTGCCTCATTGTTTAACTTCCTAATATTTTATTTACAAAAATAAAAAAACAAACGATTAACAACAAAATTAAAATTTTTTAATATATTTTAACTAAAGATCGTAAAAATGATTAACATGTAAATTACAAATTTTCTTTTATTCGGGAATTATGTATTTCAGTTACCTTGATTTTGTATAAACTTCTTTACAGTAATAATAATTAAATATTTTAAATATAATTAAATTTTTAAGAAAAAATGCATTAACATTTTTCAGTACAAAATATGTTGGGATATAATTATACAAAGAATTCAGGGTTGTATACCAAATATTTACAATTTTTGAATTTGCATTTAAAAGTAATTTATTTTAGCAACAAGCAAGCTATTTACGTTTAAGTTGTAAAAAAATAATTAACTTTAGTATAAACAAAATAATTTTTATAACGTTTACAACGTATTTTAACTTTTCTACTAATTTTTTTTTTTTGTACTATAAAAAAATAAAAAACTATTTAATTTCTAATGTTGTTTTTACGATAAGAAAACATATTACAATTTTATAATTTTTAGTTTAAGATTAAAAACTATTTATTAAACATTAAACAATTATATTTATATATATTATTTAAACAAAATTTATTATATTTTGATAAAATCTAAATTAATTTTTAACCTGACATTTGTAACAAAAATGTGACAATCATCAAACAAATTAGTTAAATTAATTACACATTAAAACACATATTAAACATTTATTATAATAATATTATTTTTTGTTTTTTATTATTATTTAAATTTTATTATATTTTATATTATTTTATTATTTTATTTATTATATTTTATATAGTTTTACAATTTTTAACTTTGTGTGTTATATATGTAATTGCGAATTTTGAAATTAAAATATTAGTAAACACAACGTACACTAATATCATTTTGATATCTGTTTAGTAATGTAAATTGTATTTATTATTTTTTAATTGTTTATTTAATAATAATGTTTTATTAACTTTGTTTTCTACAAATTTTTAATAACATATATATATATATATATATATACATATATATATATATAAGATGCAATAATACCATTATAAAAAATGTGCCTTTTGTTTAAAAGCGTAAATTTATAAAATGATAAATACATAAAATTGTATATTTACACAGACAGTATGTTTAAACAAAATTTAAATTATATAATACATGTTTTTTAATTGTGTTTATTTAATTGCTAAAAATTGTGAACCAAATGATTAAATTAACCTATGTATATATATATATATATCGGATAGTAAACCTAACATATTAAACATTGTGAATTTATTAAAAAATAATACTTAATATTTGTAGTTATTGACTTTAACAAATATTAAAAAAAAATTTAGATAAAATAAATTATCATTAATTTATTAATATGTAATATTTTATTTGATTCAGAAGTTATTATATTTCCTTTAAAAAAATTATAAACTGTATTATTTAAAAACAAATATTATATAAAATGTAAAATTACTTTATACAAAATTGTTTTTTTGTTTAAATATTTAATTTTATAGTTTTAATTGTACGTACGTTTTTATATTTATTTAGACAGTGAGTTTATTTACTAATCGATTTTTAATTTTGTACTAATTGTTTAATTGAAATGTAAAAAACAACACTATTTAAAAAAAAATTAATTAATTTACTACTATATGTGTTTATTAAATATGTTTATTTGTTTGTGTCAGTTTGGCAATTAATTGCATTTTGTCATTAATAACTTGGAACAATTTGCTGCAACTTGTTTTCTTACATATTAATTTGTGTTGTTTTATTATATATTAAATTATTATTATTATTATTATTATTATTAATATTATTAAATTTACCGTTATGTTTATGTTTAGCATTGTTTATTCATAAAATAATTTAAACGTTGAAAATTTAAACTTAGTTTACTAAATGTTAATTTAACAAATACCGATAAACAAAGTATGGTATTTATTAAAGTAAGTTTGTTGCCAAATTTGAAACACAAAATACACGCGGTTTTTTTAATTTAATTTACTATTTAGCACAAAAATATATTACGCGGTGTTTAATTGCAATTTTATCACATTTAAATTAACCTCCTCATTAATACAATTGTTTATGTCTAGAGTTGTGATAAGAAAATTAATTTAATTGTTATTATTTATCTTTTAATGTTAGTGATATTAAGTTAAATAATTTTTATAACAAATATTTTTAGATTTGTAAAATGTTAACAAATGCAATTGATATTACTGGTTTATTTAATAATTCTGCTGTTATTTTTTAAAACACTTAATAAAATTTGAATCACGTTTGACATTAAGTAATTGTTGATAATTAGGTTTATTGTTTATTATCATTAACTTATATTCCAAAATATATTATTAACATAAGTGTATTATTTAAAAAATATAAACACACTTATAATGTAAAATTAAATTAATTTTGTATATTATTGTTAGTTGCATATACAAATTACTATATATAAATATAAATGTTAGTGTAGTATCAAACAACTTTTGTGCACACAAAATAGGTTTTAATATTTAAATATAAACATATTAAAAGCTTTCAACATAAATACATTGTAAAAAATAATTAATTTTTATATTGTAGTAAATGACGTATAATAATAAAGTATAAATATACGCGCAAAAGCAGTTCAATATTTTTGTTTTTTTTAAATTGTACTTAAATGTATAAATGTTGTATTGTTTTTAAAAAAACATGTATTTATTTAATTTTATACTTTACTTAATTATTAACATAATTATTAAAAAATATTAAAACGTTTTTCTAGACGTTTATTTAATATAAATGTTTACTAATAACAACATTTTACATATTTTAACTTATATTTTACTATATAATTAAATAACGTATATATATATATATATACGACAAATATGTACATTAATTTATCTGTGTTTAATTACGAAACTGATAATATATATTACAATAGGTGCACATTTAATGTTATTGTAATTGTTTGGTAAAATATATTATCATACTGTTCTAATATATTATTAATTTATAATGTTATTTTTTAAAATATAACTATTATTCTCTTTATTGTAGGATTTATGCATACACGTTTATTAAATTAAATTACATATTAAGAAAATTTAATTTGTGTTTGTTGTTATCTTAAAATTATTATTTTTGTTTTGTTGTGTGTAGTTTTAATAATATTATGCTTAATGTTTCTACTGGTAAATTGTTATGCTCATGTTTTAATTATATTAACGTATTATGCTTAAACGTTTAATTTGTTAATTTTTTATATACAAGAATTAATACAAAAATATAACACATAAAAGAATATAAATATTATATACAAATTTAAAATTAAATAACCAAATAAATTTTTGTTCCTTGTTGTTAAAATTCTTTTAACTGTTTTTGTTATTCGTCGTAAATTAGTTTATAAAAATATAATTTATATTAATTAATTTTTAAACAAAAGTACATATATATAATATTTATAATAATATTTTATTTTAGAATTTACATTATTACTTTTAAAAACAATTTTTTTTAACAAAATAAATACATAATTAAAAGAAATATTTATCTGCGAACGATTGTTGTTTATAAATATAAGATTTATTTTACATTATTATTTGGGAATATTATAATATAAAATTAAAAATAGTGATTTTAATTAACGTATAAAAAATGTATATTATTACTACTTAAAATACTTACTAACACTTTAAAATACTAAACCACAATTTACATTGTGTTTTGTGTTGTAATAACTCTAAATAAAATAAATTTAAAACATTTCAAAAATATAATAAAATTTTTGAATTGTTTGTTTTTATATTATAAACTTACTTTAAATTTTAAAATGTTAGCAACAATTACATATTTATTATAAAATTATAACATTGTAAATGACATTCAAATAAGCAAAATAATTTTTAAAACATACTTTAAATTTAATAAATGTTTATATAAATTTTCTATTTAAAAATTAATAAGCTTTTTTTAATGTGCTTAATAATGTTTTTTTACAAAAGTACGTTTATTTTAAAACACAACGCATTAAACTTAAAATAAAATGCGCATTACATAATTATTAACATGCTAAAAATAATAAAAATTGTTTTTTTTTTGAGCATTTGCAAATATGTTTACTGAAGTCTATTAATATATATATATACATATATTTACTGCAAATGCCAAAATCATAACATTTTTTTAAATTTGCAGACAATTTAAATTTAAAATTATTAAAATGCAAATTAAATTTACAAATAGGCGTCAAAAAAACTATTGGAATTAAACAAAATATTCAAAGTAAATCAAATATGCTTATGCATCTGTAAGAATATTAAATATCTTAGTGTAAACATAAATAGCATACTTACTTGGTGTATTCATGTAGAACATGTGCTTTTAAAAACAAAATCCTTATGCTACTATAAAGTACACTTTAAAATAAATAATAAAACATTTATATCACCAAATTGTTTATTACATTATGTTTTTATCATTTTATATTACATTGCTCACCTATAGTTTTTTTTTTGGTTTATTAAAACAAAATTATATTATTAAAAAAGATGCATATTATTAGTATTAAAATCCGCAGAATTAATAATATTGTTAATAAACATTTTAAATCTTGTATACAATTAGCGTCAATAGTTAAAAATGATAACAATCACGCACTACATGCAGTTTTTAACAATTTATGGCTTCTGGAAAAACAACAAGAACTTACCTGCACATAAAAATTAAACCTAATCAATACAATTTTTTATGTCTATCTTACTTATTCAGAATATATACTAATTTAAAATTAAACAAAATTGAGATACTAAAATCTTATCAATGTAGAAATTGTTTTAACCACGCATTTATTTAAGCTAATTTGAACATTTCACAAAATAAAGTAACAAGTGTGACTTATAATGACTTATTATACATATAGTAATTTTGAATTAGTATTATTAGTTTTTAAATTACATGCATACTATATTTACAATTATTAATATACAACTTTTTTTTATATCAATGTTATTATTTATACTACTACTTATTTTTCACATCAATGCTAAAAATGTATTTAATGCTGAATCTATATCTACTAAAAAATTAAAGCTTTATATATATATGTATAAATTAATTTAATTTAATTTAAAAATTGTTAATAATTAATTTTGTTAATAAATTACGTATTTTAACATTTAAAAAAATTAGCCAAAATAATTAAAGTTTAGGTATAGCATACCAGTGTCTATAGTACTATAGTTTGGTTCTTTATTTTTTAATTATGTTTTACGTTTTTATTTTGTGTATACTATAATTCAAAATGTTTAGTGTTTTATCAAAACAAAATTTACACAAATTAAAAAACAATTAAAATTTTTAAATATTGGTTAATATACCATTTATAATTAAATAGATAGAAATAGTAAAATATTTTAAAATTTAATAAATGTTAATTAAGTTTTAAGTTGGTTTACAGATTAAATGCAATAAATAATTATTTGTTTTATTAATAATTAATAATAAACAATGTATTTCAACTAAAAAGATTCTTAATATTACACGTTTGTTCAACATTTATTAAAAATATACAAAAAAATGTTTTAATTTAATTAATATTTGTTTAATATTAGAAACATCAAATGCAATAACATGTATTAACATTTTTATTATAAGTTTATAAAACTCAAACTTTTTCTAAAACTACATAAACAAAATAATTTTTTTTTTATTAATACTTAATTTATATTGTAGGACTTTGTGTAACATTGTTTTGTGAAACAAATTGTATTACAAAAATTGCCTTTTTAATTATTATTATTCCAGAATTTAAAATAATTTTATTAATTTTTACAATTCCGGATTAGAATTAATTTAACCTAGCTAATCCAAAGCCTGGATAAAAAAGGAGGGTTTAAGCGCAAGGTTGGCAACCTGGCTTTTGTAAAAACTTATACGGCTGCGAAAACAATAAAAAATGACGTCATTCCGGCAAACAACAACGTTTCTGGATGGCAAAATTACCAAATGACAAGGTGGAGTAAAAACCAAAAAAAGCGCAATTTCCAATAAATAGAATTTATAACGCCAACATGACTTTGTTATTGTTGTTGTTGTTTTGCTGTAATTTTTGTTTTATTGCTCCATGTTTATTCTGAAAGCAAAAGGGTTTTCTAATAATAATAATAATATTGGTTTACACTTAATTTCTTTGTTGATTTAAATATTTTTTTAAAAGTCAATTTGCTATGTGTGTGTTTTAAAATAATTTAGAAGATTGTATCTAATTGTTTGTTTTTCTAGTAATTAATTTACAAAAATGAAAACCAAAAAATTAACAACAAAATTAAAGCAGTAAAAATAATAAACATATAAAAATGAAAATAAAAGTTTTAAATTAATACTACTTAAATACATACCTAAACAACATAATTACGTTAATTATTTAATTAACATTAAATAAATATTGTTCGACTGTTTACAAAAACGTCTATTCAAATAAATTTTAATATAAAAATTCAATTTTATTTGTTCTTAATTTAAAATTTAATGTTTGGTTTTGTTGTGTTGTGTTTATTGCATATTGCTGCAATTGGTTTATTGAATTATTTAAAACATTTTAATTTTTTTTAATTATGTCCTTGTTTACAATTACGGTGTTAAAACGTATTGCAATAATTTTAAATTAACTATCGGTTTTAACAATAATAAAATAAATATATTAGTTTTGCATTAAACCTGCAGCAAAATATTTAAATTGATTAACATTTATTTTGGTTTATACTATATTTGTTTACTAAAAATGTGCATTTACAAATAAACAGCAAGTAAACTATTTATTTTAAAATTATAATATTGTTACTAGTTTATATAAATCCATATGCACAACTATAGGATAGTAAACACAACAAATCAAAGATTGTGAATTTAGCAAAAATGAATATTTGATATTTGTGAGTTTTTATTTCAACAAATATTAAAAAATATTATTTAAATAAAATTGTTTAATTATTATACATTGTTTATTATAATTTAAGTTAACTAAAAAATGTTATACCTAACATAAATTTTATTATGGCCCTAGGTGATTTAACCTTACGAAAGTTTGTGTGCCATAACCAAAACCATACTATGCTAACTGTGAGTAGCAATACAGAAATAGAAATACACACAGATTTATTTATTTAAATTATTTTTTTTAATATAAAAAATATTTAAAGAATTAATTTTAAATTAATTTTATTTTTATAAGTAGGATTGTATAAACAGTATAATTGCATTAATTGTTATAAACATTGGTTGTATGTGGTCAAATTAATATTTGAGTAAATTTTAGTATTAACTAAGACTAAGCAATTTTTGGAAATTTGTTATTTTTAAAATGCATTATCAATTTTTATATTTTTAATTTATGTATGTTTTTTAAGTATGTTATATTATACATTTATTAGACCGTACGTTATTACATTTATACAAAAAACAAGTTAATATTAGTTTCAGGTCAAAAATATTTATATTTTTATAAATAATGTTGGTGTATAAATTACTACAATATAGCTATATATAAAGATATATATATATATATGTTTATTTTATTAAAAAAAAACACAATGCAATACTACATTTTTTAATGTGTGGCTTAATTTCATTAATTTGATTGCTTTTTATTTTGTCACAATTTAGGGGTTAATTAAGTTTTAATTGTAACAACGTGGTACCGTTTGCTTAAAATTTTATTTTATTGTATCAACATTAAATAGATTATTTGATGATAAATTAATGCAATGTTATTATTAGCCTCCACAACATAAACAATTTATTTAAACCTACATCAAACATACAATTTTAATTTAACTTAAAAAAAATTAATATTAGATTTTACGAATTGTAAAATTTGCTTTTTATAAAAAAAATATTTTAGATATAAACATGAAAAACGTAAACTGTTAAATAATATTATTTTATGTTTTTGTCTGTCACAAACTACTAATAAATAAAAACAATTAATGTTTAAAAATATTTTATAGGTTACGTTTTTTTTTGGTTTGCGGTAATTGATGTAATAAAAAGGATGTATATAAATGCGCGTTACTACATTACAATACGTTCCTTCTTCCTGCAATGTTAAATTAAAACTTTCAAAAAAATTATTTTAATAAATAAAATGCACGTTGTTTTGTTTAACATTTTTGACGTTTTGTTTGTAGTTTAACATATTTGTAAATTTTTGTACTACTTAGACACTATGTACACAACATGATTACGTTAAAAATTTAATTAGCATTAAGAAAATATTGTAGTGCTGAGTGCATAAACGGTATTTTTTAAAGTTTACTATACAAAATCAATTTTGTTTGTTGTTATTTTTAAACTAAGGCTTGGTTTTATGTGTTTGGTTTCTATTGCTGCAATTGTTCTATTAAATTATTTAAAACATTTTAATTTTGTTTTAAATTATGTCCTTGTATACAATTACAAGTTTAAACGTGTAACGTTAATTTCAAATTAACCACCGGTATTAACAATAATGGAATAATTATATTAGTCTTCTATCAAAACTGCAGTAAAATATTTAATTAATTACCATTTAATATGGTCAATACTATTTACTGTTTACTGAAAATTTGCATTTACAATTTAGCAGCAGGTAAATTGTTTGTTTTTAAATTATAAAATTATTGCCAGTTTATATATAAACAAAAATGTTTTGCATAACGTTTTAAATGTACCGTAAGGTAATAATTGATTATAAATATTACATTATCTAAATGTAATGAATACGTATTCTGATAATATAATGCCTACACTATAATTAGTTTTACTTAATTTTTTAAATATTAAAATATGTATTTTATTTGTAAAAACTATTAATAAAAATGTGTTTTTATTTTATTATAATTTTTTTTTTATTTATTATATATATTTTTTTAAATGTTATTTTTTAAATAAATTAAATCCCAACATCAACATTTATTACATTTTTAAGAAATTAAAAATTATTCTATTTAAAATAACTATTTTAAATCAAATATCTTTTTTTTATGTAAAACGTTATAAAATATGTATATTGCATTTTTTATTTGTTATTTTGCGTTAAATTTTATTACGCATTTTCTTTTATTTGCTTTTTTTTTACGTATATTTAGTAAAAGGTAGTCTTTTTATTTTAACACTGTCAAATAAAAAAATATTAATATTAATAAAGCAACAATTTCTATAATTGCAATATTTATTAAAAAAAATACTTGTTCAGTATTAAAATGTGTAAAATTGCACAAAAACATTTACATTAACTACTGTTTAAAAAAATAAATAAAAATAATCTTAACAAATTATTTAAAATTGTAGTTAAAATTATATTTATAATTACACTATGTATTTTTTAGTGTAACTTATTATTTACTATTAGTTGAAATTATTTTAACTTTAAAACTTTTGTAAATTAAATTTTCTGTTGCTCAAATGTAAACGTTTTTAATTTTCTTCTGTGTATTAATTATAAAAAAATACATACGTTAAAAAATACAAATTAAAAAAAAATGTATTCTATTAATGTTAATCAAAGTATTTTAGTCAGATTTACTGGTGATTTTAATTATGCAAACATTAACCAATTTAAGCTAATTAACCTTACTAATGTAGTTAATTTTTCTAAAAAACCTTAAAAGTACATTTTTACAAATGCCCCATACCATTTTTTTGTAAAACAAAACGCCCTATCTTTAACCTTTAAATAGTTGGTAATTTATTTGTTTTTAATAATGTATATAAAATATTATTATTAAAAACATTTAAAGCATATTTGTATATTGCTAATATATAAAAAAATTAATCAACTTTAAATGTACCATTATTTAAATCCGCACTATTAAACATTAATAACATTAATCTTACCAGTTTTATTATACTAGATGTTTTTTATTACAAATTTGTTTTAATTTAAAGTTTTTAACTACTTAAAACACTTAATTATTTTTTAAACTGACTTTATAATTATTTTTTAAAGACAGCAGTTTACACAAATTTGTTGTTATAAATCAGAGTTAACAAAAAATAAAAAACATGTAATGTATTAATTTATTTGTTCAATCAAATTGAGTGTTAAATTAATATTGTTAATTGTATATATATAAACTATAATATATAAAATATAATTAATTTTGTTTTAGTTTTTGTGACGTATTGTATGCAGTTTTTTAACATATTTTATTTATTTAACTATTAACAAAACTATTACGTGTTTCAATTTATCTGTGTTTAATTAACAACCTGATAATTTATATTACAATAAATGCATATTTAATGTATTTGTAAACTTTTGGTGCACTAAATTATTATAATATTATAAAGTATTATTAAAAATTATTATGTTGGTTTTTTTGACATACCTATTTTTTTAGTTTTAAAGTAAATAATGTATTATAGAGATAATGCAAAAATGTTCCTTTTAAACCTTTATCAATATTATGTACAATATTAATAAAAATATGTATTAGAAAATACATATATTATAAATAATTAAAAATACATTAATTTTTATAATCAGTTTATGAATAATCTTGGTGTTTATTACGTTTAAAAATATGTGTAGCCTTAAACATGTGTTTATTTATTAATTACTGCAATAAATTATTAAAATAAACGGTAACATTTAATTTAAAATTTGGTTAAAAAATAAATGCAAAACTATCGTATATGTATTTAAATAACACATGTTTAACATTATTTTAAAAATTATAATAAATGTAAAATATTAAATTACAACAATGTACATTTTTGTGTTGTTATGGGCTGTCGAAAATATTGATTTACAGTGTAATTTGTTATGTTGTATGCTTTTAAAGCCGATATGTATACATACACAAATTTTAATAAACGTAGTTGTAATTAATAAAACAAAATAATAATACAAAGATTGATTAATAATTTGGAACTAATTTTAAAATTTAACTATAAATCTGTTGTGTTGAAAAGCAACAAAAAATATTTTTGTGTTTACTTGTGTTGTTGAAAATATCTAACTACAATTTTTATTACTAAGTTTATGTTATAATAGCCAATAGTTAAAATAAATATTATTAATTATATTGCAAATGTACATATATGTATATATATATATATATACATGTAATTAAAAAAATGTTTTATATTTAAAAGAAAAAATAAATTAATTTTATATTATTACTAACAAAAAAGGTATTATGTTTTAATAATTATTTAATTTTTTTTGGACAAGACCATTGTAACAAAAAAGTGACGGTAATTAAACAAACTAGTTAAATTAAAAAACCATTAATACAGATATTAAAAATGTGTAATATAAATAATATTATTTTGTTTATTATATATATTTTTTTGCAAAATTATTTACAATTTTAATTTTGTGTGCAATAAATGTAATTACGCTTTTTCAAATAAAAACATTATTAAACGCAACATGCATTAATAATATTTTGATAATTGTAAAATAATGTAAATATTACTTATTATTTTTTAATTGTTTATTTAATTATAAGTTTTCTATTAATTTTACTTTTTATAAAGTTTAAAAACATGTTCTATATAAAATGCAGTAATGCATTATAAGAATGTGCTTTTTTTTTAAACGTAAAACTGTAAGCTGATTAATTTATAAGCTTTTACATTTATATAGTTGGTAAGGTTAACTAAATTTTGAATAAAACAATACATGTTTAAAAATGTATAATAACTAACATTATTTAACTTAAATAAATTTTATTATAAACATATTTTTAATGTGTTTGTTTGGTTGCTTAAGATTGTGCACCAAATTGAGTGTTTAATTAATATTGTTAATTGTATATATATAAACTATAATATATAAAATATAAACAATTTTGTTTTAGTTTTTGTGACGTATTGTATGCAGTTTCTCAACATATTTTATTTATTTAACTATTATCAAAACTATTGCATGTTTTAATTTTTTATAATATTATAAAATAATATTAAAAATGTTTTTTTTGACATAAATGTTCTTTAGTTTTAAAGTAAATTATGTAATATATAGGTTATGCAAAAGTGTTCCTCTTAAACCTATTTTAATCTTATGTCCAATATTAATAAAAACATGTACTAAGAAATACATGTATTATAAATATTTAAAAATAGAGCAATTTTTGTCATTATTTTAACAAAAATCTTAATAATTATTGCGTTTTAAAATTGCAATGCATGATTTAATAAAATATATGTAGCCTTAAACATGAGTTTATTTATTAATTATTGCAATAAATTATTAAAATAAACGGTAACATTTAATTTAAAATTTGGTTAAAAACAAATGCAAAACTATTGTTTATGTATTTAAATAACACATGTTTATCATTATTTTAAAGATTATAATAAATGTAAAATATTAAATTACAACAATGTACCTTTTTGTGTTGTTATGAGCTGTTGAAAATATTGATTTAAAATTTAATTTGTTATTGTGTATCTTTATAAAGCCAATATGTACACATACAAAACGTATTTGTAATTAATGAAACAAGATAATTATACAAAAATTAATGAATAATTCGGAATTAATTTTAAAATTTATTTATAAATCTTTTGTGTTAAAAGGCAACAAAAAACATGTTTGTGTATATTTGTGTTTTTAAATAAATAATAAAATACAATTTGTTTTAGTAATTTTATATTATAATGGCTAATAGTTAAAATAAATATTTTAAATTATATTGCAAATGTAAATATTTATATATATATATATATATATATATATAATTAAAAAAATATTGTTTTATATTTAAAACAAAAATAAGTTAATTCTATATTACTACGAACACAAAGTTTATTATGTTTTAATAATTATTTTTTTTTCTTTTTCGCATAACCTTTGTAACAAAAATGTGACAGTTATCAAACAAACTATTTAATTTAAGAAACCATTAAAACATATATTGAGAAAATATAATACATATATTATTATTTTTTATTTTATTTTTTTTTACAAAATTTTTTACAGTTTTTAATTTTCTGTACAATAAATGTAATTACTACATTTCTAATTATAAATTATTAAACACAACAACACTGTATAATAATGTAAATAATACTTATAATAATTATGTGTTTATTTAATTTTAAGTTTTCAACTAATAATGTTTTTTGAAAAATTTAAAAAATGTAATATTTTATTTTGAAATTGTGCTTTTTGTTTAAAAAACGTAAAACAATAAACTGATTAATTCATAAGCTTTTACATTTATATAGTTGGTAAGGTTAAATAAATTATAAATGATACAATAAATGTTTAAAAAATGTATAGTAACTAGCACAACTCAAATTAAATAAATTTTAGCAAATACGTTTTTTTTAAATGTGTTTATTTGGTTGCTTGAGATTGTGCTAGAAATTATTACCTGTTTAAATTTTGATTACATTAACGTGGTACCGTTTGCAGTAGCCTGTTTCTACCATTTATAAAAATGTGTTGTTTTATGTTTTTATTATTAAATAACAAAACATTTATTACATATTTTTTATAAAGTTAATATTAATTTACCATTATACTTAATTAAGAATTAATCCAAATGTGTAAATATAACATAGTAAACCCAACATATCAAAGATTGTGAATGTAGGAAAAAATGATTATTTGATATTTGTGAGTTTTTATTTCAACAAATATTAAAAAATGTTATTTAAATAAAATTATTAAATTATTATACATTGTTTATTGTAATGTAAATTAATCGTAAAATGCAAGATCTTGAATAAATTTAATTATGGCTTTAGGTAATTTAAGCTTACGAAAGTTTGTGTGCTATAAACAAAACCATACTTTGCTAACTGTGAGTTGCAAAATATAAATAAAAATACACACATATTTATTTATTTAAATTATGTTTTTAATATAAAATATATTAAATAAATTTTATTTATGTTTATAAGTTGGATTACATTAACATTATAATTGCATTAATTGGTTTAAACATTGGCAGTATGTAGTCAAATTATTTTTATTAAAAATATTAAATTGAGTTTGTTGTATTTGTAGAATTTTGCATATTACCGGTTTATATTTTATTATTCTTGCTTCATTAAATACATTTTGTTAACATTTATTTCTAAGTTTGTATTAAACTTTGATTATTAATTAAAACTAAGCAATTTTTGGTAATAAGTAATTTTTATAATGCATTATTAATGTTTATATTTTTTAATATATTTTTAATATATATATGTTTTTAAACTATGTAAATTAATACATTTATTAGACCGTAGGTTATTACATTTATACAAAAAACCATGTTATATTAGTTTTAGAAAATATATATATATATATTTTAAAAAATAATTGTGGTATATAATACACTACAATATAGTTATATACATATATATATGTATATATATATATATATATATATATATATAACTCCGCCTAGATTAGATCAGAAATAATTCAATCTAGCCAGTCCCAAGCCTGAATAAAGGAGGAGGGTTTGAGCGCAAGGTTAGCAACCTGGCCTCTGTAAAAAATCCATACTGCTACGGAAACAATAAAAGGACGCCATTCCGGCAAACAACGGCAAAGAAGTGATTGCGCGTATCTCGATGACAAAGTTACACAAATGACAGGGTTGAGTAAAAGCCGAAAGAAAGCTCAATGTTTGATTTGCAGAATCTTTAATGCCAAAACCTTAACCAGTATTGGGACATGGAATGTGCGCACACTTTTTCGTACTGGAAAAAATCAAAACAATTGCCAAATGCATGAAATAAACGTATCAACTGTGTAGAACATTTTAAACAAGAAAACAAGCCCCAACTCACCCACAGTTGGTAGAAAACGTTCAACAAGCAAACAAGATGATTAATTTATAAATATGCAGCTTAAAAATCAAAGAACAATAAACGTTAAACAAATAAAAAATTAATACTTAAAATATTGTTTATATTTAATTGTAAAAAGGAGGATAAAATCTAAAGGCTTAATTCTTAAAGCGGTTGTTAAGAAACATCTACTTAGTCGTGCCCATAGATTACAACAAGTAGAGTTTGCTGAAATGTGCAAACATTATCCATCATTATTTTAGAAATTAATATACTTTACAAATAAGTGTTTACTATCCTACAAACCATGGACTGAACATTTAAAAATTATTTATTGTTTAAAGTTTCTATTCAATTACACTTGTACTGCTATAAAAGTTATACATCCTTTATGTGTCAAATGATATTTTGCAATTAAGTACAATCAGTCTCCAAAATGGATGCGTACTAATGGCAATTTAAATAACCCCAAATTTGTACAAATATTTAAACAATTGTTTTATAGCGAGTTGTCTAGAAATGCTACAGGGCATTTAACAATTATTTAAAACAATGCTCCAGTGCATACTTTAAAAGTGGTAATGTGTATTTTAACATAATTTACAATATACTATACGTTTTTTTTTTAGACCACGAAAGCTTTGAAAAGCAAAAAAATTATTTTTATTCAACTTCCTCTATACAATCCAAATTTCAATGTAATTAAAAACTTTTTTAGTATTTTAAAACGTGAAGTTAATAACTTAAAAACGTATTATTGGAAGCGAAAATTAACCATGTTATAAAAAATTGCATTTCGGAAGTGTATATTGGTACGTTAATATATTTCTACCCCAAGCGGTTTGCAAAAATTGAACAAAAACGTGGATATTGTTTAAATTATTGACATTATTAAATTTGTTACCTTTATTTTGTATATTTATGTATTTTACTAGATAAAACTATTTTTTAAAACCAATTATCTGTGTTTGTTTTAAAGTTTTTATAATAGTGGTATTGTGATTTATTGCTAAAACAAATGTTATTATGTATTATGTTAATTTTTTTTTGCTAATATTAAGTTCGGTTTTGCTTAAATGTTTATTGCTAAAAAATTTTTCTTGTAAAACATTCGAAGTAAAAAACATAAAATAAAATACATAAATGTATATATATTAGTAAAGTGTTATCTAAGGTATTTATTAACAAGCGTTAAATATGTCTAAGATAAATAAAAAGTGCTACATATATTTTAATATTATAGTAGTTTAACATTTAATTTATTCACGTCATTACTTGTAGTAAGGCCAATTAGTTTGAATATGTTAGTATTTGCATCAGTGAAATTACCAGCTAATATAATTAAAGTAATTTCATCAACAGTGATAAAATAATTAACTAGTTGGACGTATAAATAATTAATTTCAACAGTGCCAGTAGAAAGTGCTACGTAAATATTGATAATGTTAATATGTTTGTAGTGAAACATGTATTTATTTCTGCAGTTAACAATTAAGCACTCAATTCCATTTTGCGAATATTCAAATTTAGATTTAGGATTATTACAGTATTATTTATTAATGTATGCAATGGGGCCTCCCTCAGGTGACTTAGTACAATTTTTTCGATTAAGTCAAAATGTAAAAGATCTATCAAGTTTTATAAAAGTATTTTTAACATATATATTTAACTATGATTCTTGGATTAATATCACACAGCTATTAATATGTAATTTGTTCGTTATGAGAAATGGTAAATCAAAATGTATTTTAAGTATTGACCTGCATTTTAATAACTGTAGTAGCAGTAAGGACATCTCATTAAATAACTTTAATTTTAAAGTTTTTTGAAAACCACTATAATAAAATTTACGTTTATTTTAAACAATTATATGTTTTGGTGTGTCAAAGAAACTGCTTGAAATTAAATTGGGACATTGATAAAATTGGGATTTTAGGGACAAAAGCGTATTTTTGTTGAATTTTATTCTGATTGATTCCATTTAATAAAAAAGTAGTAAAAAATTGATTTACACAAAAAAAAATATTAAAAAATTTTAAAAATATTTAAAAAATAACAGTAAAAAAATATTTAATTCCGGTGTTATAGAAACGTAGCGCATCCATTCGAGGGCCGCGTAAAGAATGTACATTTAGCATAAAGGAATATTTGATATTTGTGAGATTTTAGTTTAACACATATTTTTAAAAATTTATTTAAATAAAAATTATTTAATTATTATTCATTTTTTATTTTTATGTAAGTTAACCATAAAATTCAATGTTTTACATACATTTTATTATAGCCTTAGACAATTTAAACTTACGGAAGTTAATGTAATGTAACCAAAACTATACTTTGCTAATTGTAAGTAGCAATATAGAAATAGAAATACACATAAATTTATACATTTAAATTATGTATTTAATATTAAAAAATATGCAATAAAATAATTTTAAATCAACTTTATTTTTATTAGTAGGATTGCGTAAGCAATATAATTGCATTAATTGTTTTAAAAATAGGTTGTATTTAGTCGAATTATTTTTATTACATATATTGCATTGAGTTTATTGTACTTCTACAATTTTATATATTACAGACTAACATTAAATTCTTCTTGTTGTATTAAATAAATTTTGTTATAATTTATTTTCAACTTTATATTATATTATTTTATTGTATAAACATTAAATAGACAATATAATGTTAAATTAATGCAATATAATAGTTAGCCTATACAGTATTAACAATTAATTAAAACATACATTTAACGTACAATTTTAATTTAACTCAAGAAAATAATAAATATTATATTTTACATAATTTGCTTTTTATATAAGTAAACATATTTTAAATATAAACATTAAAAACGTAAACCGGAAAATAATATAATATAATGTTTTTGTTTCAAAATATTATAAAAAAGTTAATTTTAAATTTGGTTTACAATAATTGATGTAAAATAAAGGATGTATATAAATGCGCGTTACTACATTACAATACGTTCCTCCTTCCTGCAATGTTAAATTAAAACTTAAAAAAAATAATTTAATGCATTAAATGCACATTGTTTTGTTTAGCTTTTCTAACGTTTTGTTTGCACTTTACAATTTTTTTAAAATTTTAGTATTACTTAAACAATCTATAAACATCATAATTACGTTAATTTTTTATTTAACACTAAATAAAAATTGTACAATTGCGTGCAAAAAGTTTTTAAAAATACATTTAACTACAAAAATTACATTTTGTGTGTTGTTAATTTACAATTAGATTTTGGTGTTGTTGTGTTTAGTTTATAATGCTGCAATTGTTTCTTTACTTTATTGAAAGCATTTTAATTTTGTTTTAAAATTATGTTCTTGTTAACAATCACGTGTTTAAATGTGTAGCGTTAATTTCAAATAAACCACCGGTTTTAACAATAATAGAATTATTATATTAGCTTTGTATTAAAACTGCAGTAAAATGTTTAAATTGATTAACATTTAATTAGGTTTTTACTAATATTCTGTTTACTATGCATTTGCATTTACAATTTAGCACCAGGTAAATTATTTATTGTTAAATTATAAAATCGTTGCTAATTTATATATAAACAAAAATAATTTGTATAACGTGTTAAATGAACCTTAAGGTAATAAATAATTATAATTATTACAACATCAAAATGCAATGAATACGTATTTTAATAATATGATGCCTAAACTATATTTAATTCTAAATAAATTTTTATTTATAAAACAATTAACTAAAATGTGTATTTATTTTATTATATTTTGTATTTTTGTTTTTTATAAATTTTAAAAACATCTTGTATATAAAATGTAATAATACATTATGTAAATGTGCCTTTTGTTTATAAACGTAAAACTATAAACTAATTAATACATAAGTTGGCATGGTTAAATAAAGTTTACATTATACAATAAATGTTTAAAAAATGTATAGTAAGTAACACTATATGCATTTGATAAATTTTATTATAAATGTGTTAATTTGGTTGCGCAAAATTATTACTTGTTTAAATTTTGATTCCAACAACGTGGTACCGTTTGCAGTAGACATTTATAGATTATTATTTTTAATTATTACTAAATAACATAATAATTGTTACACATTTTCTATAAAATTTATATTAATTTACAATAATGCTTAATTAAACGGTAATCCATGTGTATAAACATAGTATATTAAACCCAACATATTAAAAATTGTGAATTTAGCATAATGGAATATTTGGTATTTGTGAAACTTTACTTCAACAAATATTTTACGTTATTAAAATAAAAATTATTAAAATATTATACATTGTTTATTGTAATTTAAATTAATTATAAAATGCAATATGTTACATACATTTTGTTATAACCCTAGATAATTTAACTTTACAAAAATGTAATGTACTGAAACCAAAACTATACTTTTTTAACTCTGAGTCTAAAATAGAAATAGGAATACACAGTTTTATTTATTTGAATATGTTTTTAACATAAACAAAAATTCAATAGATTATTTTAAAATCAATTTTATTTTTTTAAGTTAGATTGCGTAAACAGTATGCAATAATTGATGTAATATAAAGGATGTTTATAAATGCGCGTTACTACATTACAATATGTTCCTCCTTCCTGCAATGTTTAATTAAAACTTTAAAAAAATTAAATTAATGTAAAATATGTACATTGTTTTGCTAAATTTTTTTGACGAGTTGTTTGCAGTTTAATATTTTTTTATATTTTAGTACTACTTAGACACTATGTATACAACATAATTATGTTAACTATTTAATTAGCATTCAATAAATATTTTAGGACCAGTTGCACAAAACGATTTTAAAATAAATTTTACTATAAAAATTAAATTTTGTTTGTTGTTATGCTAAAATTAATTTTGTAGTTTTGTTGTGTTTAGTTTATATTACTGCAATTGTTTTATTAAATTATGTAAAGCATTTTAATTTTGTTTTAAAGTATGTCCTTGTTTACAATTACGTGTTAAAAGTTGTACCGTTAATTTTGAATAAACCAGCGTTTTTAACAATAATGGAATAGTTATATTAGCTGTGTATTAAAACTGCATAAAATATTTAAATTGATTAACATTTAATTTGGTTTATACTATTTTCTGTTTACTAAACAATTACATTTACAATTAGCAGCAGGTAAATTGTTTGTTGTTAAACTTTAAAATTCTTGCTAGTTATTAAATAAACCAAATATGCATTTTATTTTATTATATTATATAATAAAGAATGTTATTTTTACTTTTAATAAAATTTAAAAACATATTTCATATAAAATGTAATAATACATCATGTATATGTGGCTTTTGTTTATAAACATAAAACTATAAACTAATTAATACATAAGGTGGTATGGTTATATAAATTTTCAATTACATAATAAATGTTTAGAAATGTATAATATCTAACATTATTAAAATTAAATAAATTTTATTATAAATTTGTTTTCTAAATGTGTTTATTTGGTTGTTTAAAATTGTGCGCCAAACTATTATTTGTTTAAATTTTGATTGTAACAACGTGGTACAGTTTGCAGTAAACTGTTAGTACTATGTATACAAGTATTTTTTTATTATATTTTATAATTAAATAACATAATAATTGTTACACATCTTTTATAAAATAAATATTAATTTACAATAATGCTTAAATAAAAATTAATCTTTATGTATAATAAACCCAACATATCGAATATTGAGAATTTAGCATAAATGAATTTTTAATATTTGTGAGATTTTATTTAAACAAATATTTAAAAATGTTAATTTAAAAAAAATTGTTATTATTATTTATTGTTTATTGTAATTTAAGTTAACTATAAAATGCAATATGTTACATACATTTTGTTATGTACGTAGATCCATTGATAGTGCCGAAACCATCACTTTTGTTTAAATGTGCAGATGATATGGTATTGTGCATAAACGTCTGATTAAATTAGCAGATAATATAATTATTTATTTTAAATATTAATGTTTAGTAACTAATCTAAACAATTTTAAAAAAAATTTTATTAATACATTTTTAAAAATGATCTACTAATTTTTATCTCAATAAAAATCTATTAAAATACCCAAGTTTATTAAATTTGTGACAAGGCGTCTAAGGAAAACAATAGAATTAAACAGAACGAAAGTAAAGTTAAATCAAACAAATATATGCACTTGTAACAAAAATTAAATATCTTGGTGTAAACATAAATAGCATACTTACCTGGTGATTAATCATGTATATGATATATATATGCATATATTTTTAAAAACCAAATCTTGTTTACCAACCACGACAGATAAGCAAACACAGTTTTGGAATAACTAATTATGAAAATAAGTAAAAAAAGGTGTGCAGACCTACGAAAACTTGCTTATAAACTACTTGGGAAGATTTTATTATTATTTATCAAACAATAATTTAAACAATATTAAAAATTCTATTAATAAAATTGAAAAATGGTCTACTAACTTTCTTCTCAATTTAAATCTATCAAACATGCATGTTTATTAAATTTACAACGAGGCGTCCAAGTTAAACAATGGAATTAAACAGAACATTTAAGTTAAATCAAACAAATATATGCACCTGTAACAAAATTAAATATCTTGGTGTAAACATAAAATAGCATACTTACCTAGTGTGATCATGTAAAGCATATATTTTTGAAAAACCCAAATCATTATGCTACTATATAAGAAGATTAATAAAACAAAATGTTAACAATTATATTACTAAATTGTTCATAACATCATGCTTTTATCCTTTGATATTATATTCCTCACCTATAATTTTTTCCTGGTTTACTAAAACAGGATTACATTATTTTAAATAGATGCATATCATTGGTATTAAAATCTTCAGGAGTCAAATATTCTATTTTAGTGAATGATATTGTCGAAAAACATTTTTTAAATCCTGTATACAATTAGCATCAAGGATTAAAAATAATAAAAATCACCCGATTCATGCAGCTTTTAACAATTCTAAAGCTTCTGGAAAAACAAAAACAACTTACCTGCACATGAAAGCCAAAACTAATCAATACAAAAATTTATGTCTATCCTACTTATCCAGAGTATTAACCAATCCAGAATCAAACAAAATTGAACTACTAAGAAACCTATCAAAGTAAGAATTGTTTTACCTACGCATTCATTTGAACTAATTTGGACATCTCACAGTACAAGTTGTGCCTTATAATGACTTATTCTATGTACAGCAATTTTGAATATTTAACAAAAAATCACATGCATACTATATAGACTACATTTATATTCATTGACATATGACATTCTATTTCTTTTTGATTCCATTATTTGTACTACTACTTTTTTTATATTGATGGTAAACATGTATTTTATGCTAAATGTATTTCTAGTGAGATATTAAAGCTTAATAATAATAATATTAATAATATAAGTTTATGTACTGTAACCAAAACGATACTTTGCTAACTCTGAGTAGCAATATAAAATTAGAAATACACGCAAGTTTAATCATTTAAATTATGTATTTAATATTTAAAAAATTAATTAATTATTTTTAAATCAATTTTATTTTTACAAGTAGGAATGCGTAAAAATTATAATTGCATTAATTGTTTTAAACATTGGTAGCACCTGTTCAAATTATTTTTATTACAAATATTGCATTGAGTTCGTTGTGCTTGTAAAATTGTATATACCACTGGCTAACATTTAATTTTTGTTGTTGTATTAAACATAGTTTTTTTATAGTTTATTTTTATGTTTCTAATAAATTTTGAGTTTTAATGAAAACTTTGTAATTTATGGAAACTTGTTATTTTAAAAATATATTATAAGTTTATATATTTTTAAATATAATTTTAATAAATGTGCGTTTTTCTATTATACAAATTTATACATTCGTTAAGACGTACGTTTTTATATTTATATAGAAAACAAGTTTATATCAGTTTTTAAGTTAAAAAAATGTCCACATTATTAAAAATAATTTTGGTATAAGCAACTCGATATATATATATATATATATATATATATATATATATTGCTGTGTTTGTTTTATTGTTAAAAAACACTAATTAATAAACTTTTAAATGTGTAACGTAATTTTATTTATTTTATCCCTTAATATTATTTAGCAATTAAGAAGTTAATAAAGTTTTAATTGTAACAAATTTTTACTATTTGCTGAAAATTTTATTTTGTTGTATCAACACTAAATAAACAATTTAGTGTTAATACATTTATATAGAAAACAAGTTTATATTAGTTTTAAGTTAATAGAATGTATATATTAAAAAAAATTGGTATATGCAACACACTGCAATATAACAATAGCTATATATATATGCATATTTACATATACAATTTAATATTCCTATTATTTATTAATATTATTTTATTGTATCAACACTAAATACATTTTTATTTAATGCAATCTTATCGTTGGCCGCTATAGCATTAACAATTAATTAACTAATTTTAATTTAACTCAAAAGAAAAATTAATATTACATTTTACAAGTTGTAAAATTTGTTTTTTATATAAATAAAATTATTTTACATATTATATATATATATATATATATAATTTAATATTACTTTGTTTATTCTATTTTTTAAAAACACTAATTTATAAACTTTTAAATGTGTGACTTTGATTGCATAATATTATGTAGCAGTTTAAGAGTTAATAAAATTTTAATTGAAACAATTTTTAACCTATTGCTTAAAATTTTATTTTATTGTATCAACATTAAGTAGACAATTTAGTGTTAAATTAGGGCATACATCAAACGTAAAATTTTAAATTAACTGAAAAAACAATTACTATTAAATTTTGCAAATTTTTAATTTTTAATTTTTGTATAAGTGAAAATGTTTAATTATTATTGTTGAAAACGTATACTGTAAAATTATTTTATTTTATTTTATTGTTTTAAAATATTTTTGTAGTTAATTTTATTTTTGGTTAGCGATAATTGATGTAATATAAAGGATGTATATGAATGCGCGTTTCTACATTACAGTATGTTCCTCCTTCCTGCAGTGTTAAATTAAAATTAAAAAAAAATTATTTTAATGTATAAAACGCACATTCTTTTGTTTACTTTTTTTAACGTTAATTATATCAGTTTTGTATTAAAACTGCAGTAAAATATTTAAATTAATTAACATTGAATTAGGTTTTTACTATTTTCTGTTTACTAAACAATTTTATTTACAATTTAAAACCAGGTACATTAGACATTTTTAAATTATAAAATCGTTGCTAAATAATAAATAAACAAAAATAAATTGCATAACGGTTTTAATGTACTTTAAGGTAATTATTGATTATATGTTTTACACAATTAAAATGTAATAAAAACGTGTCCTAATAATATAATGCGTAAACCATAATTTGTTCTAAATAATTTTTTAAAACATTAAAATATGTATTTTATTTATAAAACAGTTAAGTAAAACGTGTATTTATTTTATTATAGTTTTAATTTTAAAAATGTCATTTTTAGTTTTATAAAGTTTAAAAACATATGTTTATAAAATGTAATAATACATTATGTAAATGTGAGTTTTGTTTGTAAACGTATAACTATAAACAAATGTATACATAAGGTGGTATGGTTAAATAAAGTTTAAATTATACAATAAATGTTTAAAAAATGTGCAGTAACTAAAACTATTTACATTATATAACTTTAGTTATAAACGTGTTTTTTTAATGTTAATTTGTTTGCTCAAGATTGTGCTTCAAGTTAATACGTGTATAGATTTTGATTGCAACAACGTGGGACCGTTTGCAGTAAACTGTTTCTACCATTTAAACAAGTTTATTGTTTTGTTTTTATTATTAAATAACATAATAATTATTACACATTTTTTACACAAATGGCATTAATGTACAATAATGCTTAATTAAAAATTAATCAATATTTATACATATAAGATAGTAAATCCAACAGATCAGAGATTGTGAATTTAGCATGAAGGAATATTTTATCTTTGTGGATTTTACTTTAACAAGTATTTCAATAATTTTATTCAAGTAAAAAATACTTAATTATTATTTTTTGTTTATTTTAATTTAAGTTAAGCATAAAATGCAATATCTTACATACATTTTATTATGGCCCTAGATGCTTTAAACTTGCAGAAGTGTATGTACTATAACCAAAACAACACTTTGCTCACTCTGAGTAGCAATATGGAATTAAAAACACACAATTTTATTCGTTTAAATCATGTATTTAATTTTCTTTTAATATTTAATTAATTATTTTTAAATCAATTTTATTTGTAAATCATGATTGCGTTAATAGTGTATTTGCATCAATTATTTTAAACATAGTTTGTACCTGGTCCAATTATTTTTATTACAAATATTGCATTGAGTTCGTTGTACTTGTAGAATTGTATATATTACTGGTTTACATTTAATTTTTCTTTTTGTATTAAATGCATTTTGTTATTATTTATTTTTAAGTTTCTATTAAATATTGAGTTTTAATTAAAGCTATGTAATTTTTGGAAATTTGTTATTTCAATTATGTATTATTAATTTGTATATATTTTAACATATTTTTAATATATCTATGTATTTTAACAATATACATACGTACATTTATTAGAGGGTACGTTTTTACATTTATATAGAAAACAAGTTTATATTAGTTTTAAGTTAAATAACTGTCTTTATTTTTAGAAATAATTTTGGTATATGCAACACGCTATAATATAGCTATGGCTACATATATATATATATATATATATATATATATATATATATTTATTTATATATATATATATATTGTTAAAAGCCATGATATATAAATTTTGAAATGTGTGATTAATATATATATATATAATTTAATTTAATTTTTTTGATCGTTTAATATTATCTAGCAATTAACTAGTTAATAAAGTTTTAATTGTGACAACGTGGTACTGTTTTTACTTTATTTTATTATATCAACAATAAATAGATTTTTGATGTTAAATTAATGCAATTTTATCTTTGGCCTTTACAGTATTAACAATTTATTAAAACATACTTAAAACGTACAATTTTAATTTAACACAAAAGAAAAATTAATATTAAATTTTACAAATTGAAAAATTTGGTTTTTATTTAAGTAAAAATATTTTAAATGTAAAAATTAAAAACGTAAATTGTAAAATAATATTGTTTTAAATTTTTGTTTAAAAACATTTTAAAAGTAAATGTTATGTTTGGTTTGCGATAATTGATGTAATATAAAGGAATTATATGAATGCGCGTTACTACATTATAATATGTTTTTTCTTCCTGCAATGTTAAATTTAATTTTTTTTTAAATGTAGGATTGTGTGCATACACTTATTTATTAATAATTTTTACTATAAAAAGTCAATTTTGTTTGTAGTTATTTTAAAATTAAATTTTTAGTTTTGTTGTGTTCAGTTTATGTTGCTGCAATTGTTTCATTAAATTATGTAAAGCATTTTAATTTTGTTTTAAATTATGTCCTTGTTTACAATCACGTGTTAAAAGGTGTAGCGCAAAATTTCCAATAAATTACCGGTTTTCACAATAATGGAATAATTATATTAGTTTTGTATTAAAACTGCAGTAAAATATTTAAATTAATTAACATTTAATTTGGTTTATACTATTTTCTGTTTACTATGCAAATGCATTTACAATTTAGCACCAGGTAAATTATATATTGTTAAATTATAAAATCGGTGCTAGTTTATATATAAACAAAAACAATTTACATAACGTTTTAAATTTATTTTAAGTTAATAATTGATTATAAGTATTACATTATAAAAATGTAATGAATTTGTATGGTAATAATATTATGCCTAAATTATAATTCTAGAAAAAATTTTAACTTTAATACATGCATTTTATTAATAAAAACAGTTAACTCTAATTAATCAATACATTTAAATATATGATAGTAAACCCAACATATCAAGTTTGTAAATTCAGGATAAAAGAATATTTGATCTTTGTGAAATTTTACTTTTACAAACTATTAAAAAATGATATTCAACTAAAAATTACTTAATTATTATACATTGTTTATTGTAATTTAGGTTAACCATAAAATGCAATATTTTACAAACATTTTATTATGGCCTTATATAATTTAACTTTACGGAAGTTTATGTACTGTAACCAAAACTATACGTTGCTAAATCTGAATAAGTAGCAATATAAAAATATAAATACAAACAGGTTTATTTATTTACATTATGTACTTAATATAAAAATATATCTAATACATTATTTTTAAGTCAATTTTATTTTTATAAGTAGGTTTTCTAAAACAGTATAATTGCATTAACTGTTTGAAACATTGGAAGTACATAATCAAATTATTTTTTTTACAGCAGGTGAGTTTTTGTACAAAACACGTAGGAAATTTACAATTTTTATCGGGGTTCCATTGCGTAACATAGCTATCCAGAGTTGTTTTCTGTCGTTAAATCCCGTGGTTTTCCTAGCTTTGAATGTACTGCAAATGTGCATAATATCAATACAAAATTGGGAGTTTTACGGAAATTGAACAAATTGCTAAAAGAACTATGTCAAGAGGGAATTTATCTTGCTGCCAATCTGTTGTGATTTTAAAATGGTTTAAAATATGGTTAAAATAAAGTAACCAGTTTTCGTTTAAAATGCCAGACAATCCAAGTTTAACTTTGTTACCACAACAAAGTTGTTCCAACTTTTTGTAGATTTTCCCGCAGTCATTATGGCGAGCAGAAACCTCTAGCTTATCTGCTACAAAATCCCAGTGTCTTTGTTTATCTTCCTCATAACTTTTTTTAAATTTTGCACGTAATGATCTAGCTTTGCTATTCCTCGTAAATATATTTGCTTGTGTATAGAAATATTAAGAATTGGCGGACAACCAGTTTTTACCTTTAAAAGTTAGTTGAACGGGGAAGCACCAAACTAGTTAACTCATTTTTTCGTTTCAAAATGTTCCATGGTCGATTTATTCTTATACTGCAACTAGGAACAGCTGGAGCTGACAATTAGGTTTTGGAGAACTTGTCAGCATTGCCACTGCGTGTTAGTTGAAAATAATCCAGAACATGAATTTCAGGACTAGCCTTTGTCGCTCTGAGACGTAGACAAAGCAAAGATGAAACAAGCGAATGATCGGTGTTATGTTTGCTTTCTGTTCGGCAACCTCTGTATGCGCGGGAATTTTTTATAGCATTAAACCAGCGTTTGTTAACTAGTATGCAATCAATTTTGGTAGAGTATATATCACAGTTTAAACAAAATGTTGTCAAATGTTTTGTACGGTGTTGGAAGAGTGTGTTGTGAGAACCATATTGCACCTAGCTGCAAATTTATTTAATCTTTTTTCCGATTTTACATTTTTTGCGCGATTTTGTCTCAAGGCCAATCAAGGAACAGTTAATATCGTCCCTGCAAACTCTCTGCTATTGAAATCTCCCTTTAATAATAATTTAGGATAAGATTTTGAGCCGGGAGTATAAATATTCTAGTTGCTCATAAAACTCATTTATTTATTTTTCACTATAATTATTGGTTAGAGCAAAAGCGTTAATAACGGCCATTGAGTATTTAAATACTTTAAAGCGCGCAAACGCTATTCGTGTAGATATGCCTTTCCAGTTAATTAACGCACTAGAAGCTGTTGGGGATAGACAAAAAGTAACCCCGTAGTGAGCTGGGTTTGATGCACAAGGTAATGAGAAAAATAATGCAACAGACTGGGAAGCTGTAGGAAGACGAAACGAATTCAAACAACTCAGTTTTGTTTCCTGAAGACAAGCAATGTCAATCGTATAACGTCTTAGCTCTGCGGCAGTAAATACTTGAGTCCAGACAATAACAATAATCGTACATGTCATGTTCTTATGCGGGAGTGTATTTCGATGCTAAAATTAAACTTGGGGGGGGGGTAGTAAATACAACTTCGTCTGAAGATTGCTTCCTTGCGACAACGTCAATGTTTACAGTAGGTGACAAGTCAATTTTTTTTGGGGAACAAGAGGGATGACGCCATTGGACGGATCCATGGGAGCCATCAAAGGCTGACCGTTTACACCTTGGTGACTTTAAGTCAGGCTTGTCATTATTAGTTAACAAGGGTGACATTTTGTTATTTTATTAACTCTCCCATGCAAACCCCTCAACTTGGGTCGTTTCCCAGATGCGTTTAGAAGATTAGATGCCCTGGGAATCACGACTGCTGATTCTATTACAAATTTTCTGTTTGAGCAAAGTTTCATAATTGTTTGCACAGGATAAGGACCTTTGACCTGATTTTCTGTCAGGGTAAACTTTCAAAGCCGGCTACATATGGTAAACGAATACTTTAATATACTTTTTCGTATTTAAGGTGTATGCTAACACCGCTTTACCGAGCAGAAATCTAGTGAGAACATATATACCGCTGTAGACTTGGTCCCTGGTGTTTTTGGTCTATAGGCCTATAGGCACCTAGTCCAGGATGCACCACGTGGAGAAATAACAATCAGGAGTATTACCAACATTGGAGTTTAAAACTTTATAAGCATTAATCAAATCTTCAGAATCATTTAGCATTCCAGTACTACTTAGACAATTTATGAACATTATAACTACGTTAATCATGTAATTAGTATTGTATAAAAAAATGCATAAATGTTTTTTTAAATACATTTTACTAAAAAAAATAATTGTGTATGTTGTTATTTTAAAATTAATTTTTTGGTTTCGTTATGTTAAAATTATATAACTGCAATTGTTTTGTTAAATTATTTAAAGCATTTTAATTTTGTATTAAATTATGTCCTTATCTGCAATCACGTATTAAAAAGTATATCGTTAATTTTAAAGTAAACACCGGTTTTAACAATAATAGAATAATTATATTAGTTTTGTATTAAAACTGCAGTAAAATATTTAAATAGATTAACATTCAATTTGGTTTATAGTATTTTGTATTCACTATACAATTGCCTTTACAATTTAGCACCAGGTAAATTATCTAATGTTAAATTATAAAATCGTTGCTAGTTTATATATAAACAAAATAATTTGCATAACGTTGTAAATGTACCTTAAGGTAATAATTGATTATAAGTATTACACCATCAAAATGTGATAAATACGTATTGTAATAATATAATACCAAAACTATAATTAATTGTAAATAAATTTTTAACATAAAATTATGTATTTTATTTATAAAAACAATTGTCTATTATGTGTATTTATTTTATTGTTTTTTTTATATTAAAATATGTTATTTTTGCTTTTTGTAAAGTTTAAAAACATATTTTATATAAAATGTAATAATACATGATGAAAATGTGTCTTTGTTTATAAACGTAAAACTATAAACTAATCAGTACATAAGGTGGTATGGTAAATAAAGTTTAAATTATACAATAAATGTTTAAAAAATGTATAGTATCTAACACTATTTAAATTTAATAAATATAGTTATAAACGTGTTTTCTAAATGTCTTAATTTGGTTGCTTGATATTGTGCGCCAAGTTATTACCTGTATAGATTTTAATTGCAACACCGTGATAAAGTTTGCAGTAGACTGTTTCTACAATTTATAGAAGTTTGTAGTTTTATTTTTTATTATTAAATAACATAATAATTATTACATATTTTTTATAAAATTTGTAATAATTTACAATAATATTTAATTAAAAATCAATCCATATATATAAATATTGTATAGTAAACCCAACATATCTACAATTGTAAATTTAGCATAAAGGAATGTTTTATATTGGTGAGATTTTACATTGACAAATATATTAAAAATGCTATTCAAATAAAAATTATTTAATTATTATACATTGTTTATTATAATTTTTTATTTAACCATAAAATGCAATATCTTACATCCATTTTATTATGGCCCTAGATGATTTAACCTTACGGAAGTTTATGTACTGTAACCAAAACTACACTTTGCTAACTCTAATTAGCAATATATAGAAATAAAAATACACTATTTTGTTTGTTTTTTAAATTATGTATTTAATATTAAAAAAATTCAATTGATTATTGTTAAATCAATTTTATTTGTAAACCAGATTGCGTTAACAATATATTTGCATCAATTGTCTTAAACATAGCTTGTACTTGGTCCAATTTTTTCACAAATATTGCATTGAGTTCGTTGTACTTGTAAAATTTTATGTATTACTGGTTTACATTTAATTATTTTTATTGTATTAAATACATTTTGTTATCATTTATTTTTAAGTTTCTACAAATATTGAGTTTTAATTAAAGCTATGTAATTTTTGGAAAATGTGTTATTTTAAATCTGTATTATCAATTTGTATAAGTTTAAACAAATATTTAATATATGCATGTATTTTAACAATATACATTTGTACATTTATTAGAGGGTACATTTTTACATTTATATAAAAAACAAGTTTTTATTATTAGAGGGTACAATTTTATATTTATATAAAACAAGTTTTTATTAGTTTTAAGTTAAATAATGTCTATATTTTTAGAACAATTTTGGTATATGCAACACACTACAATATATTGCAATATATATATATATATATATATATATATATATATATATATATATATCTATTTATACAATTTAATTTTGTTTTGTTTATTTTATTGTTAAAAAAGCATTTATTAATAAACTTTTTAATGTGTAACTTAATTTTATTTTTTTGATCGCATAATCTTGTCTTGCAATTAAGGAGTTAATAAAGTTTTAATTGTAACAACGTGGTACCGTTTGCTTAAAAAAATATTTTATTGTATCAACATTAAATAAAGAATTTAGTGTTAAATTATTGCAATGTTATTGTAATAGTTTTTTCTGTTAAACGTACAAATGTCGAATTGGGAGAGCGACTGTAAAACACCTGCTTGTGTTGTTTGAAACTAAGTAGAATTGCACAAATATTTTTTAATGTTTAGTGATTCGTAACCTCGACAATAACACATTTTGATTAATCTATAAGATAAAAACTCTTAACTAGTCAGTAAAGATGTATGTTTCCAGTGAGTTGAAAAGTGATAAAAAACATAAATCGGGAGGTGACGTATGTATTTAACGGAAACTGTACAACAAGTGATCAAACACGCGCCATCCCATAACAACAGTCCATTATAGTTACTCTTCTATCGTTTTTCTTGGCAGTAATAATTGTCCCTGGGGTGTATCTGTAATTATGAAAAACAAAAATAATATTTAGTATATTATTGCGTTATTACAACCACCTCCCCTTTGGGCACTGTCCTCAGTGCTTGTGGACACGACAACCTCTTTCACTGCCCATAAAACGTCCTTGACTTCTTCTTTTTGTTTTACGTTTTGTCTATTTTTTAGCCGGTTGACGTGGACGGTAAAAGCATTGTTATCCAATTCGCCAACTTTCTTTATTAAAACCACTTTATCTGTAAGTACCTTTACAACGATATATGGGCTGACCCATTTGGTAATATGTCTGCTAAACCGGACTAGTGGTACTTGCAGCCACACAAATTTGTTGTAGTTAAACATTGGAGCATGAGCCTTTTTGTTATAGTACTCATTTTAAAGTAGATATGCCGTTTTTAAATGTTTGCGAGCCATTTGATAAATCGTTTGAAGTTGTCTTTCTAACTCCATTACAAAAGTTGTGTTGTTCATGGTTGTTGGATGAAGTTGCGGGGATTCCAAATTAATTGGGAGGCGTAACTCTCTACTTGTCATCATTACATGTAGTGATTGCTGTGTAGAAGTATGTACTGCCGCTTGATATGCGAACAAACATTGGAGTAGCACAATATCCCACGTCCTTGTTAGAAACTTTGTTAAGCACGTCGCAATCAATGTTTTGAGACTCTTATTAGTCATCTCCACTAATATATTTTCTTGCAAATGGTATGGTATAATACGCGTTTTTTTTATTCCCAGTAGTTGGGTCAGTTCTGAAATAACCAGACTTTTAAAGTGTAACCCTCTATCGTAGTGGAGTTGCATTGGGGCACCCCATTGTGCAATCCATTTTTGAATTATCGCTTTTGCCACTGTATCTGTGTCAATCCTTCGTAACGGGATTTCTTCACACCACTTTGTAAAATAGTCGACCATTACTAGAATGTATTTGTGTATTTGTGGTGTTTCCGTCAGGGGTCCGACTATGTCTATACCCACCCGTTTATTAGGATAGCCAGTAGGCATAGGCCCCAGTGGAGCTCTTGGTAGGGTCTGGGGATTCTTGCTTTGTACACATAATATACATGCTTGGCAAAACGTAATTATGTCCTTCTTCATGCATGGCCACCAAAATCGTTTCCTCGCTATGTGGTCCATCTTCTTTTGTCCCGCATAACCGAGTTCTACATGCAGCCGTTTCAACACCTCCCATTTAAGTATTTTTGGGACCACGATCCTGGGTGCGAGTTGCGGATTATTCTTAAAGTATATGATACCGTCTTTCATTTCCAAAAAACTCCACATGGCTCATATGCAATGTGTGTCCCAGCTTTTCCCTGCCAACTCCGCTTTTTCTGAACGTGCTGCTCTTTGTTGTAATGCAGAATACACAACGCTCAAGTCCGTATCGTTCGTCTGTGCAGCTTGCCAATCCGTAGCGACCCCTTGTTGCATGATGATCGTGTTAACCACGCTAGGGTTACATACTTTGCAAACGGCATTTTTTGGGCATCTGTATTAAGGTGCTGCTTACCCGACCTGTAGACGCACTCAAAATCAAATTCTTGTAGTCTTTCCTGCCAAGTGCCCTTCTGGATGTCTAAATTCTTTAAGCCACTTTAGGGCCTGATATCTGTTCTGATCGTAAATTGTCTTTCTAAGAAGAAGTGTCGGAAATACAAAATAAAGCAGACGATCGCTAATATTTTTTTCCGTGTTATATAATAATTTTTCTTTGTTGTTGTCAAGCAGCGACTGGCATACGAAATCACTCGCTCGTGACCATTCGTATCTGTTTGCAAAAGTACTGCTTCGATTCCTTTGTCACTTGCATTTGTGTCTAGTATAAAAGGTGCTGCATTGGTTGAAATGTCCGGCATTTTTTAAATAAGTTTTGTACATAAGTGGTCTTTTAGTTTTGGAAATGTATTTTCACATTCTTGACTTTAAAAAAATTTGCTTTCTTTTTTCGTCAAGTCATGTAATGGAGTAGCGATAGTTGCAAAGTTTTTTACAAACCTCCGATAATAGGATGCTAGTCCCAAAAAGGTTCTGACTTCTTTTACATCTTTAGGGGTAGGACATTCTTTTATTTTTGTTAAATTTTGTGGGTCGCTAGTAATTCCTTTAGCCAAAATTATGTGACCTAGGTATTGTACGTGTGGTTTAAAAAAATGACATTTTTCTTTGTTTAATTACATACCCGATCTGCTGATACGACGGAAAACGTTTTACAATATGTTCAAATGTTCCACTACGTCTTTGCTATAAACGAACATATCATCTAAATAAATTAAACATTTTTGGGGAATTAATCCGTCTAAAATTGTCTGCATCAACCTTTGAAATGTGGCAGGTGCGTTAACAAAACTAAATGGCATTGTCTGAAACTCGAATAATCCACACGGTAGTGTAAATGCAGTTTTATAACAGTCTGCCTTGTGGACTTCTACTTGCCAGTATCCAGAAGCCAAATCTAAGGTGCTGAAATACTTAGATCTTAACATGGCATCTAGTATGCTATCAATCCTGGGGAGTGGGTAGAAGTCTTTTGTAGTAGTTTTATTTAGTAACCGATAATCAACACACAGTCGTAAGTCCCCATCTTTTTTTTAACTAATACTACAGGTGCCGCCCATGCCGACTTTGACGGTCCGGTTATGTCATCGGCCAGCATCTCCTGTAGTATTTATTTGACTCTGGATTGGTAATGTACTGGTATGCGTCAAGGTGATTGTTTTTTTGCTTGGGAGCCATCCATTTTTTTATTGTATGTTGTAAAACGTTTGTTTTACCCAATTGTTTGCCAGTTCTCGCAGAAATATCAAACTTTTGTTTGATTGTCTCTAAATTGGGTATATCTGGTCCTTGAATTCTACACACCGACGGCTTAAGGCTGTCCTGCCAAACCAGTTTTTTTGTTTGCTTGTCAATTTTGCAATGGGCCTTTTCAAAAAAATCAACCCCCAGGATGACGTCCCATGGTGTCATCTTTGCTACCACTACCTACTGTTAGAAAACTTGCTCGTTTATCTCTATGGAAACTATTGCTGTTCCCTTTGTTTTGATTTCACTTCCGTTTGCAGTAGTTAATCTAATACTCTTATTCTTTTTTTAATTTTTACTTAGGAAATATTTTTGTTGAATAACGAGCAAATTGCACCCGTGTTGACCAACATCTCTACTGGGTGGTTGTTGATCTTTCTTTGTCGCACCAACAACTTATCATTCCGGGTAGTAACGATATTACATTTTATGATTGTGAACTTACTGTTATGTCCACACCTTATCGCAAATTGACCGAAACGTTGACAATAATAGCAGTTGTTGTTGTTGTTCCACCTTTTAGTTTAGATTGGTTAGTGGTAGTTGGGCCATTCTCGGTCTCTGTCTATCGATGCTCCCTTTTTTGCTTTTATTCTTTGGGCTTGTTTGACGGTCGCTATCACTGCCGTCGGTCTATTGTTTAACAAGTTTTGGCGGATTATGGGCAATGTTACACCTCTCGCTATGTGCATCAGTATGGCGTGATTACGTTGGCTTATTTTTTTTTTGATAAATGCATTCTCTGCCAGTTGTACCACATCAAAGATGAATTGCGGTGTGTTTTCTGACGTTTTTTGTTTTCTGTTATAAAATTCCTCAAAATATCTCTCTAAGGGCCATGGAGGCATAAATACTAACCGTAATTCCTCTAGCGCCGTACTTTTATTTGTTTGTTTTTTCAAGATTTTGCTTTTGATAACCAATTCATCAGCTTTTCCTTAGTATAGACCGGCTAATACTAAGCATCGTGTTTCTTGAGGAAACTGTTGTAAGTATTGTTAAACTGTGGTTTCCCACAGTGCAAAATTGTCCCCCAATGCAAACTTTTTTTGGGGGTGTAACTGTAGCTGTAGGGGTGACGCGTATTGCACCTCCTTAAATCGTTCCGACCAACATGTCCAGTAGATGTGTTACCACTCATGTCCAGATCAAAGTTTTCGGTAATGTTAACTTAACCATTGTAATTACTGGTTGCATTTGTTTATTTCTGTTGTTTCCCGGGTTTTGACACCTGCTTGCGTTGTCTGGAAATTAGTAAAATTGCACAAATATTTTTTAATATTTAGTGATTCGTAATCTC
>JAKXYG010000030.1:0-56888 GCA_025895645.1 Cardicola forsteri | reverse complement strand
ATAATAATAATAATAGTAATAATAATAATATTAATAATAGTAATAATAATAATAATAAAAATAATAATAATAGTAATAGTAGTCATAATATTATTACTAATAATAATAATGTTGATAATAATAATAATAATAGTAATGGTAATAATAATAATAATATTAATAATAACAATAATAATATTAATAACTATTATATTAGTAATAATAGCAATATAATAGTAATAATAATAGTAGTAGTAATAACAGTAATAATAATAATAATAATTTTAGCAATAATAATATTGTTATTAATAATATTATTAAATTTATTCATACTGTTATCTATTTGCCTAATTTAATAAACTACATAACTTTAATCATTCGTTACTTGTTACAAAGTATGTTTACAGCACAAAATTAATGACAATTATTTTTTTATGTAACATGTAACAAAATGTCCAGTGGACAATGACACCGAAATGCAATAATTTTACAACAAAAAATAATAATTTTCTTTTTAGTTAAAAAAATATATTGGCATGATACTTTTGCCGTTCGAAATCATTTTCAACCAATGCGAATGCGCCAATATGTAAGGTAGACAATTTTTGTAAATGTGTGACCACACCGATTAACATAATAAAATATGAACTTGTTTGTCACTGGAAATTAAGTAAAACATAATTTATTCCTGAAACGAATTGAAGGTATTCATTTGAAAATATTTTCATTTTTATTCATTTCGGTTGGTGACGTCATCACTTATTCATTATTTTCCATATTTATACGACATAGCAAACGATCGACTTCGATGACTTGCTAAGCGTAACTCAACGTAAAAGAATAACACAGTTTCTTGACTGGTAGATGGAATCCTCGCGACGTGGCCACAGTTTGCAAGAATTGACAAAACAGCCCTATTTTTTGTCAGAGTTATTACCTTTAGCCGAACGGCTGGATGTATGCTTGCATCCACCAGCCTTAGCAAAAACCCAATTTTACTGCTGTACACTCGGTCCCAGCTGTTATTAGTCTAGATGCACATAAGTACTTAGTCCAAAATGCACCACGTGGAAGAGGAACAGTCAGGAATATCACCATCATTGGAATTGGAGACTTTATAAGCATTACTCAAATCCTTAGGATCATTAACATCCCTATATATATATTTAACAGTAGCTTTCTGCGGTCTTGCTGGCTATTGGCAAATGTCTTCTGACCTCGAATGGCTTCACCAAATTCTCTCGTGGCAATCGTCCAGCGGATGTTTCTACAAATTTCGACACGAATTGATGAATATGCAAAATTTCAACATGTCGCTGTACGGTCATTATCGCCGCAAACGAGTCGAGGGAATAATGTCGTTCCAGCCGTACTGGTGTCTGTCCCATCGAACTGGCGTAGCTTTGATGGCGTTGGGAATTTATTTGCAGACTGCAGTTTGGTCGCTATTTAACCAAACGGCAAATTTTGAATGTTGAGTAGTAATGCATGCAATAAATGACAATAAATAATTATCGAAACTTAAAACTTAATTTATTTGCTTTAAATTTAACGTATCCGTGTCACTACAGAAATACAATAAATATAATTTTTTTCTTTAATGACGTGATGCATTGTAATGAGTGATAAAAATACAAAATGACCGTGCCATGCCGTATTGAACAAAAATATGGCTGCCGAGCATTCTGATTGATCTATTGTGACAGCCATTAAAAATAAATATTGCGTAGGTGTGGCACAAGTAGACAAGGTTAACTAATAAAATTAATGTGATTGGTTAACAAAACTGTTTAGTAATTTTTAATTATTAAAGATGTTGTACATAATTTAATTAATTTGTTAGAAATTTAACGAATTACCTTTACTTTGAATTGATAAATAAATAATTTTGAAAAATTAATAACTATTGGATGTTAATTAATTTTTAAACGATTTAAGATGTCAATAATTATTTGAGTAGCGCATTAAAGCAACATTTTTATAGTAACAAATTAAAAATATAATTTTTACATGCATTAATCTTTTTAATATGTAAAAATAACTTTTAAATTACTGCATTCGAGTCAAGCGCTGTACTTCTAGACTTCTCCGGCAATAAACAAAACATGTACTATTATTCGTTACAAAAAAACCCCTCTTCTTGTAAAAAAGATGTATCCATGTGATTTATAAATAAAAACCGCTTCTTGTAGAGGAAATCTCAAAACAGTGGGGTCAATAGTGCAATCTCATAAAAATTAGCAAGTTGGATTTATTTTCATGCTTTGAACTACTGCATCTAACCATCATTCATTTTAGTCTTCACTATTTTCCACATTTATACGACTTTAACGGATTGATTAGCCTAACCGATGTAAAGGTCCTTGACTAATAAATGGTGCAAAAATGGACAAAATCACCATTATTGGAAATGGAGACTTTGTACAAGTATTACTCAAATCCTCGTGGATCATTAGCATACCAGAAAATTGTGCATCTATTTTTCAAAAACATATTCAATTCCATTAACGTGTATAAACATAATTTTATTCCACTCAATAATAATAATGATAACAAATGCTTTATTGCCAAATACTAATGAAACATTGAAAAATATCTCTAAATAGGTTTTCGACAAAAATTGTAGTAAGCTATAATTATATATTTTTTTCATGTCATTATGAAAAGTAGTAATTAAGCAGAAGAAACAGTGCATTTAAATTGAAATATAAATCATAGGGTTCCCTTTATAATTCCTAACAAAAATAATAGAAGACGTTTTGTATATTCTCTTCAGTCACAAACATCCGTATATATATACATAAAATTATATGATGTAATTAACTTAACATTAATAACTACATATACATACACATACGCAACATACATATGTTAAGTCCACGCTAAATCTAATGAAGTTACAAATTGTTTTTGTGCATACAAATGTGTGAATGTAAACAGATATTAGCAATTTGAGTAGTTATCAACATTTAAAAGCAATTATTAGAGTTCGCTCGGTGTTTTGTTTGAACCAAGTGACGTAATATTGACGAAGTGTACAGACGTTCATTTGAGTTAGACTCTTTATCGATCCAATTGGGAATGTGTTCTTTGGGTAGATGATAAAACCAACCAAGGGAAAACGTTGCGAAAAAAGGAACCAATAAGAGTCAGATAACCTTTTGTGTGAGTGTGTGATTACTCGTAAGTTGGGAATGGAAAAGTTTCAAAAAGTGTGACCAATTTTGCATGATGACGCAATACAAATCGGTATAGTGCTATGTAAATATTGATTTTTTCACCTTATATACATTTTCAAGGTCAAACAATCCCCTTTTGATAGAAGAATGCACCAACGTGACTCACACTCACTCACGGAGTCTGACCAATAGGATTTTTTTAAATTCTTTTTACCTTGGTTGGTTTTATCATCTGCCTAAAAAGGAACCAATAAGAATTAGGTAAAATTTTGTGAGTGTGTTATCAAAAATGTTTAATCATATGTTGGGGATAGAAAACTTTTCCAAATGTGTGACCCAATCGATCAAAATCACGTGGGCGATCATGAGGAAACATGTTTATACATACTACTGACAATGAGAAAAGTAGCCAAAAGTGTTCTAAATATTTTTCATGATTGTTTGACCTCCAAATCATGCATTCTGGACTAGGTGCCCACAGACATTGAGACTAATGACCGCGTGCACAGCGGTCCAAATTCGAGCGCTGTACCGCTGGACCTCCCAAGTACTACTGCTATGACTTTTTCTTCAATTATTATTAACACTAATAATAATAATAGTTTGTATCAGATATGATTCAATCTCACCAGTTCTAAGTCTGGATAAAGGAAGAGGGTTTGAGCGTCCAAGGTTAGCAACCTGGCCTAAAAAATTTATACTGCTACGGAAACAATCAATAGGACGCCGTTCCGGCAAACAACGGTAAAGAAGTGATTGCACGTATCTAGATGACAGAGTTACACACAGATGACAGGGTTGAGTGAAAGCCGAAAGGAAGTTCAATCTTCGATTTGCAGAATCTTCAATGTCAACGAGACTTTGTTGTTGTTTTGCTGTAATTGTTGTCTTATTGCTTATGTTTATGTTTAAAGTAAAAGGGTTTTGTGTACTATATAATAATAATAATAATATAATTATTGGGGTCCTAACAATCTCAGTTGGACTTGGTGCCCACAGACACAGCGGTACACCGGGGCTTCCACCTCGACCAGTTACCAAGTCAGAGTTATTGGCATAACAAGTAGCTGTCATCTACCTAACACCCACGCAAAAATTGGACATAATGAAACAAAATACGAACACCATTATCATCTAATGCAATATATTTGGTAAAAATCTAGAATATCCCAACGTAATTGGTACAAGCATAATCAGAATGATGTAAGCCGCACAGTCACAAAAACAATACCAACAATAAGTAGGAGCACATTTTCAATAATGAACACTTTCCAATCGTCCAACGCAATTGCTCTATGGCGGATAGGATACATTGTCCAAGCACAAACGAGACTGCAGGGCAAAAGAAAAAGGACGAAAAAGTACGTTGAGTTTGTATATTAGCACACATACACACGTATATTGAAATGGGATGCTGGTGATCCTGAAGATTTGACTAATTATTATTATTAATATTATTATTACTATTACTACTATTATGATTATTGCTTTTATTATTATTATTATTACTATTACTACTATTATGATTATTACTTTTATTATTATTATTATTATTATTATTATTTATTACTATTATTAAGGTTCTAATAATCCTAAAGGTAGGAGTAATGCTTATAAAGTGTACAATTATTGATAATCCTGACTGTTTCTTCTATACATGGTGTCTACATGCATCTAGATTAATGACGTTAAGGACTGAGTGCACAGCGGTATATCTGGGCTTTCACTGGACTGCCGCTCAGTGAATGGGTACTAGGTACTTAAAAGATATCTCAAGGTACCTATTTAGGCTTGTGGATCCGTCAACCGGCCTTAATTCGCCAATTCCCTCGCAGAAGATTGCCTTGTCAATTCCTGTGACTATTGGGGGTGTCGAAAGAAAGCGATTTTCTAGAAAATAAAATTTATTTTTTCGAAGTTCAATTTGTATCCGAATTTTGGATTCTACGCAGACAATAAAAAGCTTTTTTCGGTACATCAAAAAGTTGCGAAAAAGGAACCAATAAGAGTCAGATAACTTTTTGTGTGAGTGTGTGATCACTCGTAAGATGGGGATTGAAAAATTTCTAAATATGTCACCCAATTTGCACGATAATGCAATACAAATTGTATAGTATTAGCTAAAAATTGATTTTCCACCTATACATTTTCAAGGTCAGCCAATTTCCCATTGGTAGAAGAATGTACCAACGTGACTCACACTTACTCACGGAAGGTTGGCCAATCGGATTTTTTAAATTTATTTTCTCCGTGGTTGGTCTCATTGGCTGTTGTGATGTCATTACCACCCTTACTGAAATTATTTCTATTGGTCCAAATTATAATCATAATCATTCACACATTAAAACCCATTTTGTATGCACAAAAACAAATTGTAACTTCATTAGATTTAGCGGTAGATGATGAAACCACAACCAAGGGAAAAAGTTGCGAACTAAGGAGTCAATAAGAGTCAGATAACCTTTTGTGTGAGTGTGTGATCACTGGTAAGTTGGGGATGGAAAGTATCAAAAAGTGTGACCAATTTTGCATGATGACGCAATACAAATCGTATAGTGCTATGTAAATATTGATTTTTTCACCTCATATACATTTTCAAGGTCAAACAATTCCTCTTTTGATAGAAGAATGCACCAACGTGACTCACACTCACTCAAGGAAGGTTGGCCAATCGGATTTTTTAAATTTATTTTCTCCGTGGTTGGTCTCATCATCTATTGGCTGTTATTGCCACCCTTACTGAAATTATTTCTATTGGTCCAAATCATCTACCTAGATGATAAAGCCAACCAAGGGTAAAATTAAAAAAAATCCTATTGGTCAGCCTCCGTGAGTGAGTGAGTCACGTTGGTGCATTCTTCTATCAAAAGGGGAATTGTTTGACCTTAGAAATGTATATAAGATGGAAAAATCAATATTTACATAGCACTATGCGATTTGTATTGCATCATCATGCAAATTTGGTCCCCAACTGCCAAGTAATCACATTCATACAAAAGGTTATCTAACTCTTGTTAGCTCCTCCTTTTTCCCTTGTGGTTGGTTTTTTCATCTACCCATTTAACAACATTTAATAACAGCAGCGACCGAATGCACAGAGGCATCTGCCATCGCCTTGTAACGACAACACAATCGACTTCGCTCAATAGTTGCGGCGTCTCACCTTGGCACCGTCCAAAGGCCACATGTTACAGGGATCTTCCTCCATCTTCGATTGTTGGTGTTGATAATGAATGCCGTCAGTCGAAGAAACGGACAACTTGTTGTTGAGCGCCACAAGACGAAAGGCCGACGGATCTTCGTTGGCATCGACCACAAAACCGCTGCTGTTGTCGATCAGTTCGTTGATTCGCGATTGTGCAATGAGATCGGTTTCCGATTCACACGTAGCCAAGTATTGATGATGCGGTTGATGATGATGATGATGATGATGATGGCTGTAATAGTGATGATGATAGGGTTGAAATAGGTTGAGAAAGGCTGTCGGTGTCGAAGGACTTTGGGGCGATGTAAATGGCGTCGGATATTTGTGTGTTGTGAGTCGGTGGAGAAAGGCTTCGAGTTGACTCAGGGTTAGGGCATTGTGCAATGTTTCGAGTGGATAAACTTCGGGAACACATGGAGCGTTGGGAAGTGGAAAGTCGATGGAGTTAACAGCTGAAATAAATAAAAATTGTAGTAATAATAATTTTAATAGTAAATAAAACAATAATAATTATGATAATAATACTGATAACTGAAATCGTAATAATAATAATAGTAGCTGGAAAAAATGACAATCAATATTTCACAGAGAATTGATCGATCGGTTTCAACGTACGGTTTGCCATAAACCTTCTTAGACTGGTTAATATCTGCAATATGGAAGTTACCAGTCAATGCAATATAAACGTGAACTTGTCAAATTCATCGAGTACTATTCCAAGTCACACAAATCATCGGGTACAAACACAGATGAAAAGATGCCCATTTGATTTTAAATTGCCATTATAAATCTTCGCAAAATCCCGCTCTACACAACAATAAAAAGGACCTAATCCAGCTAAAAATGTTGTGCACCCAATATTAAAATAGCTACAAAAACATTTTCCACCTCACATGCATCCTTGCGACGATTCCAGTGATTACAGGAGCTTACGAGATGTCTCTGAGCATTACGCGGAAGACAAACAGTTACTAACATCGCCATCATTAAAGAATTAAAGACTTTACAAGCAATAGTCAACATTATTAGAATCCCCTGAAACCGTATAATCATTACTCGCCTCCTCACAGTCCACAATACCACTCTTCTTCCAACTTACTTGTCAGTGTCTTCGTTTGTACGGCGCTCAATTCCGACGGATTGTTTGCATCGGTCAATGTTTGCTGTTGTGCGTCTTTTGCATTGTCAACCCCTTGCGAACCGCGAATAACAGCTGTACTAATCAGACTTTGACAAAATGGCGGAAAGAGCGTCGTTCCAAGTGCAACAGCTGGGTGTATTTTTGAAAAAAAATGTCAGGAATTAGACTTTGCACCGCTATTATCATCATCATGTCCAAAACTAGGTTAATCGCTAAACAATGTGTACAGACGCATTCTACATGAAATCTAAACGCACACATTCATTAATCTTTTTGAACAAACCTAAAATCGATAATTAGACTAGCTGACCAATCATAGTGAAGATAAATTGAAGACAGACAGGCTGGTTGAGTAATTCATTTAATGTCTGTCTTTTATAAGAGATTGGTGTTTCAGTTTCATCGTCGGGTTATTTTTACTACCGAATGCTATGGATGTCACAATCCGTCGAAACGGGTTTGATCGGTAAATGATAAAACCAACCAAGGTAAAAAGAATTTAAAAAATCTTATTGGTCAATCTTCGTGACCAAATGTGAGTCACGTTGGTGTATTCCTCTATCAAAAGGCGATTGTTTAGCCTTGAAAATTTATATAAGGAAGAAAAATCAATATTTACATAGCGTTATACGATTTGTATTGCGTCATCGTGCAAATTTGGTCACACATTTCGAAACTTTTCCATTCCCAACTTACGAGTAGTCACACTCTCATACGAAAGGTTATCTGATTCTTATTGGCTCCTTCTTTCGCAACTTCTTCCCTTGGGGTTGGTTTTATCATCTACCGTTTGATCGATTCATTTCTAATCCTTAATGGACGTGTCGTGGTCTTATTTTAGTCCATGGGATAAGTAACTTAATGTATCACAAATAGGTTTATTGCATCTGAAACACTATGGTGCTCCTTCAAGACAATTTTCTAATTAATGACACGGATAAAAAAATTAGAGTTTTTGCTATCTATACGGTACATTATAAAAGTATTTTACTAAAAGATATTGATTAATAATACAATAATCACTCTAATGAATGTCACACTATATAACAAACATTCAGAAAGTAAATATCCATTACTCTGCAATATCAACTCTAATTACATAAAAACGTGAAAACAAAAAAAACGTAACCCAGAATAATCGCCTTTCAAATACACATAGAATTACTTGAAGACAATGACTAAAAATCAATAAATTAATGTATATGTTAATTGCTCACATGTAATAGGTTGTTTTGTATACGCATGCTGATTGGTTAAATGTTTAACAACTAATCACATCAATCCTTGGTTTTGTAGTAAGTTATTGTGTTAAAAAGTTTAAATTATTACTACAAGTTCTATTTCTAAAACAAGTGTTTTTCACAAACGAACAATGAAGCGCCCTAAGCTCTTTCACACTGCGCCAGCTTACAAAAAGATAATACACTACATACTAATGAAAAAGCATCCAAACATAAAACATACAAAAAAAGCGAAATATTCATTCTACTGGATTAAGCTAATGATAGTGGTAATCAGTAGTGTAATTATTTATTTTAATTTTATAAAAATGTCATTTCAGCCAACGCTAAAAAAAATGATTCTCGGGCAAATCTATAAATGCAAAAATCTAACACAAGGTGCAAAAGTGTATTAGAATAATTCAACTGACAAAGGCAGTAGTTCCTTGACATATCTCAATGCTGCCTTCTTATAAATAGGTCAAATTTGCATCTCCTACAAGCATTCTGGTTACGGACAACAAAAAATCTGTAATGAAACTCAAACTAATAAACCAAGATTCAGTAAATGACAAATATATTAAAAACCCAATTAACTGCATGCATTCAAACACTTAAAAGATTTATTTTTCAAAAATAAAGATTTACATTTTAATAAGAATCCACAACCTGGAAAGCAAAAATATATATAACAGATATTTCACTTTCATTGCCGATGACAAAACATTACAAATATATACATAAAACGTCTGTATTCTACTGTAATTCAACCTTATCTAATACGAAACCACTTTTGAAGCGTTCAAATTGTACCTTGATCTCAAATAAAAACTCACCAATAACTTACGATCAAAATAATTTATGGCAAACCCAAATGTTACATCTGAACAGTATATAAAGATGTTCAAACCATATAAATAATTCATTCATCCTTCACGTGTTAAAAAAGCAGTCATCATCATCATCATCGTTAGGGTTGAGCATAACAAACAAAATTTGACATAACTTATTAGTACTACTTAATACCCACATATCAGTAGTTTGAACAACTCATGCGAATTAAAATGTTGTTGGGCATGCATTCATAGAATTATTATTATGATGATTATTTGTCGACAGCCTACATTCCGACTACACAATAGAATCAATCGTGCATCTGACTACACGGACAAACCATATGTTACAAACATTGACAGTGAAGAGTGTGGGGGGGAAGGGAAGGAGACGGGTTGCAAGTATGGACGTACATCGAACACAAATACGACACTACAGCAGTGAACCAAAGCGGACTTGATAATGATGACAATGATAAAAATAATAACGACAGTGCGATGTTAGACAATGTGAGTAGAAAAGCGCAAAAAATAACAAAACTAAATCATAATTTTCAAAAATTCAATAATGACAATTACAAGCGCTTATGCTGAAACGGCGATATAATTGCTCGGATTCTGTAAAAGAAAACACAAAAACATATAAAACATAGGGCTTAAATGCATTCGTTCATTCGTAGACCGCCTAGTAGATCGATTGAAAACTGGTTGGGATGTTAATAATCCTGAGGGTTTGAGCAATGCTCATAAAGTTTCAATTTCCAACCAATAATGGTAATATTCCCGACTGGAGTAGGTGCCTACAGGCATCTAGACTAATAAAAGCAGAAATCGAATACACAGCGGTATAACTAGGCTTTCACTCGATTTGCGTTCAAGATGCTTAAAAGGTACCTTAAGGTATCCAAGCCATTTCATTTATCCTTCCAATTCAGACAACCTTTTCGTACAGAAAGTCGAGAAGCTACTTAAACATGGAATTCATTAAGAAGTGGCTCATCTACCAACTTCCGTTATGTTACACATGCCGCAATTCTAAAACATAACAACTTTGTCCAATGAAATTAATATCATACAATCACCAACATTTTAGCCCACAACTCTCGAAAAATAACACGCACACACACACACACACACAGTCTATGCCACTGTTTAATAAAAGCACTACAAAAGATACATGGTGACGTATTATGACCAAAAATCGATAAATAAACACACACACATACACATACCCCGAACCAACAGTCCAATATCCAAATGATAAGGACTCTGCCGACTTGGATAGGTAATAGCGTTGACTGTCTGATTGAAAACCGAATCGTCCAACTTCGACAGTCGACGATGTTCGCCGTCGGTCAGCGGTTCCATCGGCGATGGTGGCGGCGTTTGATTGTCGCCAGTCGGCCACTTCTGATCCGATTCGTCTTGAATGACGAGATTGGACATGGAAGTACCGACAATCGTTGTCGACTGATCGCTACGGTAAACGGCATGCGACAGACGATGATGATGGTGATGGTTGTGATCGTGATGGTGGTGATGACGGTAGAAATGGACGGGGTGATTTTTGTGCAATGGATGGTCGGCATCCTCCAAGCGACTTACGTTCACGTTGGACCATTTGGAGTGAATGGGTGAATAGGAATTTTGACACAGCGTACACAAATAAATTGAACCTGTCGAATGAGCTCGACGTTTGGCCCGGTCGGGATGCGGCAAAGTATTCAGGCTGAACAGGTTTACTGTTGAAGGAAGGAAGGAAGGAAGGAAGAGTGTTATAGAGATAGAATGCCTACCTGTTGCGACAACGTGAGCCCGCATATATTTCATTTTCATTTTTTTCATTTGGTTGGTGACATGGTCACCTCTTCATTAGCTCCCATATTTATACGACATGTAAAACGATCGATTTTGATGGTTTGACAAGCGTAGACAAACGTGGAAGAATAACAAAGTTTCTTGGCTGGTAGACGACATACTTGTGACGTTGCCACTGTTCGCAAAGATTGACGAGGCCGCCTGATTTTTTGTCAGGGTTATCTCCCTTAGCCCAAGGGCTACATATGATATACGTATACCTTTAGATATCTTTTAAGTATCCTGGGTGTATGTTCGCACCCACCCGCTGTAGCGGAAGCCCAGTAATACCGCTGTGCACTCGGACCCTGCTGTTACTAGTCTAGATGCCTAGGGGCACCTAGTCCAGGATGCACCACGTGGAGGACTAACAGTCAGGAATATCACCATCATGGGAAATTGAGACTTTATAAGCATTACTCAAATCCTCAGAATCATTAGCATCCCAAAATATTGGTGCGACTGAAACGCTGCTTATTATAATGTAACAAAAACCAAGATAATTTATGAAATACGATCCCTTATCCAATTTACCATAATCATTAGTAAACTAGAAGTCTCAATAATATTGTCCTCAAAAGGAATTTAATTGTAATAAACATACTACTTAATATAAAATTAGTAACATCTTCTCTCATGATTAAATTTATATAATTTTGAAAAAAAAGGTAGATATGTAGGACTTGCTCATATATGTCTTGCCAAGTTCAAGTGGCGCTATGTACCCCTAAACCATTCCACTACAACTTATTATTTTTTATCCAAGGTGTTCAGGCTGAAAGTCTGCCCAGTTTGGATCAGAAATGATTCAATCTAGCCAGTCCCAAGCCTGGATAAAGAAGGAGGGTTTGAGCGCACGTGGTTAGCAACCTGGCTGCTGTAAAAAATGTATACTGCTACGGAAACAATCAAGAGGACGCCATTCCGATAAACAACGGCAAAAAAGTGATTGTACGTATCTGGATGACAGAGTTACACAGATGACAGGCCGAAAGGAATCCCAATCTTCAATGTCAACGAGACTTTGTTGTTGTTGTTTTGCTGTAATTGTTGTCTTATTGGCCCATGCTTATTTTTTTAGAGCAAAAGGGTTTTGTATAATATAATAATAATAATAATAATAATAATAATAATATATATTCAGGCTGAACAGCTTCACTATTGAAGGAAGGGGTAGGATGTAATTGACATGGAATACCTATAATCACAAATGATGCGACTTATGCTTATAAATTCCAATGATAGGAATATTCCTGACTGTTACCCCTCCATATAGTACAGCCTGGAGTAGGAGCTCATATACATTTAAACTAATAATATTATTGTTAACATGATTATGATTATTATTATCATCATTATTACTGTTATTATTATTATTATTATTACTACTAATTAAATACTTTTCTGAAAACAGACATTTAGTGAAGCCAGACAGGGTAGGCTCTCACCCAGTTAAGGTCGAGTGCCACCCGTTTATATTAGTTGGATCTTGAGAATAATCAAAAACAGACATTATGCAGCCACTATTGAACAACCTAATTATCTGAACACACTGTTAGGTAGTTCACTTTTTCACACGGTATAATTATAATGTATCAAATAATCAAAATCACCAACATTCAACCATTGTAACTTACATTTTGTATTTTTCAAATCAACAGAACGAACCAATTCACTTTGATTCTGAAATGATCGAATAAAACAATGTGTCAAAAACTTGGACAAAATTTGGTGCACAAAGGCAAAAACTGCAATTCTGTGTCACAGTACGGGACTAGAACATGTATATCTATGCAATCGCGTACCTATGTGGGCCATAAATGAAAGCCTTCGAGTGTTTTAACATCCTTAAAAATGTTACCAGTAAATACTCAATCAATATTAGTAATAATAGTCATACATATACAAAGGATGCTAATAATCATGGGAATTTAGACTAATAACAGCATGGACAAAGTGTACAGCGGTATAACTGTGCTTTCACTCGATTCCCAAGGTGCTTAAAAGGTATATCAAGATACTTATTTGTAACCGGTTAGGCTTGTGGATCCGTCAAGCCTCGTTGTCAATTCCTGTGAACACTGGCGTTGTCGCAAGAAAGTGGTCTTTCAACCGAAAAAAATTATTTATCCCTCACCATGTTCAATTTGCACCTGACAACCTCTTCGTATAGGAATTCGAGAAACTAATGTAACGTGGAGTTAATAAGTAGCTGGCTCTGCCGTCAACGTATGTTATGTTACCGCTAATTGTTCTTCCACGTTTGCTACGCTTATCAAGCCATCACAATGAATCGTTTATATGCCGTATAAATATGGAAAATAATGAAGAAGTGACCACATTGTGGGATGCTAATAATCCACGAGGATTTGAGTAATGCTTACAAAGTCTCAATTTCCAATAATGGCGATATACCTGACTGACTGCTCCATGTGGTATATCATGGACTTGGTACCAACAAGCACCGAGTGCTTGGTTCCAATTCTGAGAATAGGTGCAGCCTACAACCAAGATACCTAAAAGGTATCTTGAAATATCCATTTACTATATGTAGCCGGTTAGGCTTGTGAATCCACCAACCAGCGTCAACCCTAAAAAAGATCGCCTCGTCAATGAACGCAAACGCTCTCTTCGTCGCAAGCAAGCGGTCTTCTAGCCAGCAAACTTCATTCAATTCGCATCCGACAACCTTTTTGTATAGGTATTCGACCAGCTTTTCAAATGTGTGTTTATGAATACAACTCAATCATACCGAATTGCAGCTATATGACCGATATGCCACGGAGTTCGAATGCTGCAATCCACATTTCGATCTGGTCGATACATCCATGTTCGACGCTAATTCGTCAGCCGTGATCGCGTAATCGTCTTCATTGCATTCGACGAGCGGATTTGAATGCTTGGTCAGCCACTGGAGCACTGGAGCAGGCGAATGGTCTTGAGATTGCGGCGCAACATTGGACTGACAAGCCAACGTCGGCTTCAAGTCGTGCACCGACGCGCACACGTTGGTCGTGTTAACACTACCATCGGCAGACTTCGAGTCCGAATCGGCGCCAACAAGACGCGTTACGGTAAAGCGTCCAATGGACAAATTGCTTTTCTTCCTCGCTTCGCCGTTGCTACAACCCGTCGGCGTATCGACAGCTTGCCCAACGTCGGCGTCGAGCGAAGTGAAACACAATTCGGTCGGTCGATTGTCGACAGTCGACGACTTGCGCTTGTCGCTACCCACCTGGTCAAAATTCCATTCCCACGACGAACTTCGGTGGTGATTCGACATGCTGCCAACAAGACCGGCGTCATCATCTTCGGCCTCACGGCGGCGGTGATGCATCCGTGTCGAGGACGATGGCAATTCTGACGTTGTGTGGATGTTGGGATTGCTGATGTGGGTTGTGGCCGAGTTCGATTGGTTGGCGACAGAGTCGGAACTGTATTTGTCAATCGACGTGCCGCTGCTTACGACGCTTGCCTGGGAACTGAGCCGCTGAAAGGAAGTTGGCAGGATTGATAATAGCGAAGGTAAAAGGCAATATAGTTTAAGAAATGGAGATGTTCCGATGGCTCTTGTGATTGTTCAATATAGAATGTGGAAAGTCATTGAAGCTCATAGTTGGGATGCTAATCATCACGACGATTTGAGTAATGCTTATAAAGTCATAATTTCCAATGATATTCCTGACTATTTCCTCCTCCACGTAATGCATCCTAAACTAGGTGTTCACAGACATCTAGACGAATAACAGAGCTTTTACTGGATTACCGTTCAGTAAATGGATGATAGCTTATAACCAAGTATCTCAAGGTATCTAATTACCATATGTAGCCAGTTAAGTATGTGGATCCGTCAACCGGCGTGAACCCCCATAGAAGATCGCCTCGTCAATTTCTATAAAGCGGTCATCTAACCGACAAACGTTTCGAGAAGCTATTCAAACTGGGAATTTACGAAAAATGGACTCTACCACCAAAAGAAAAGATTGAGGCACTAGATGGTTGAATATTCTGCCTGATAAGGCTGATAATGGAAGGTAATAAAAACCGTGGTCGACCAAAGGGAAGACGGCTGGATTGTGTGGATGTGCCGACGAAGTTATGCGCTTCTTCAGAAAAATCAAATCTAAGAAAAACGCCGGTTTCCTCCATGTATCTTCCAAATAGGACATAACCTTCAATTTTACAATCTTCCAACAAAGACTGCGCTGGTTTGGACACGTTATTCATAGCAATGCTGTTGCAATCTCACGCATCGTAACCGTGGCTTATCCAAATGCCGATTAGAAGAGGAGGAAAGGAAGTCAATAGATGCTATTCGGGACCATCTTCACACAATCTTGGCCGGCACTTTATCTTGGAAACAATGGCTAAGTCGGTTGGACTGACATATCCCTACACGCCTCCGACAATCGTGAACAATGGAAAGGGGGGATTGTTCGAGATGCTATGCGAATTTGGAATTAATGAAGATGTGGCTTTGCCCCACTAACTTTAGTTGTTGTTTTGTTTTTTTGTAGTGCATAAAATATAGACGATACTCATTTTATCAGCATTAGATTCGAAGCTGGGAAGCTGAGGATTGCGGATTCGTGTAATGCTTGCAAATTATCAAATTTCAATGATGGTGATATTCTTGACTGTTACTCCTCCACGTGGTGCATTCTGGAGGTAAGACCAACAGGCATCTAGACTAATAACAGCGAGGACCGAGTGCACAGCGGTGTTACTGGGATTTTACTAGACGCCTCCGAAAACCGTCAGCAACTGAAAGAGATTATTCGAGATGCTATGCGAACTTGGATAAAAATGTATCTAAATTTTGTCGTTATTGTCGATGATGATGCGGCCAACAGAACCAGAACAAAAGTTATAGTTACCCCGTTACCCCAAATGCGCATAAATCTTTCGCCTTTTACTAAAGAGGCACAAAACAATGCATCTAGTTTCATTTTTTCAAACCGCGTCCGTGGTCGTTTCTTGTACCGGGGTGGTCTAGCGGTCGAGCGCTCGAATTTGGACCTCGGTGGGCATCGGGGTTCGAATCCCTCGACCGGTCCACCAAAATGTCCACTACTGAAAGACGTTTCCTGTGCCGGAGTGGTCTAGCGGTCGAGCGCTCGAATTTGGACCTCGGTGGGCATCAGGGTTCGAATCCCATCGCCGGCACTAAAATGCGGGCCCACGTTTGGCTTCGCTAATTGTCCACTACTGAAAGATGTTTCTCGTGCAAACATAAAAAAAGTGATAAACATAAAATCGATAAAACAACAAACGCAAACACACACACACTTGTCAGTAGCATTCGTACTGAACACGACTCACTTCGAGTTTGCCTGGTCGATATCCTGTTCCTTCGGGCAAATCGTGGCACAACGCAAATGCTCCTGGACTGAAGTGCAGCTCGACGTGGAAGCGCTTTTCCGTTTTCGGTTGCTTGTGGCGACAAACCGAATTGGAGTCAAATGAACAGAAACAACACGATTTTAATTGATTGCCTTTTTGATTACTCTTTAAAAAATACTCAAATTCCAATTATGATCCATCCCAGGCATCAAAACTAATAACAGCAGAGACCGAGTGCACAGCGGTACAACTGGGCTTTCACTAGATTCCAGCTCAGTGAATGGACGCTAGTTCATTTGTAAGTCATTTGGACGAGGGTGCTTAGCATAAATAAAAGAACTGAGAACGGGTGGGTGCGAATATACACCCAGGATACTTAAAACGTATCTGAAGTTATACGTACAACTGGACTTTCACTAGATTCCCGACCTCGTCAATCTTTGCGAACAGTGGCGACGTCACAAGGATGCCATCTACCAGCCAAGAAACTTTGTTATTTTTCCACGTTTGTCTACGCTTGTCAAGCCATCGAAATCGATCGTTCTACATGTCGTATAAATATGGGAAATAATGAAGAGGTGACCACGTCACCAACCAAAATGAATGAATTGGCACCAAATACAGGTGCCTATAGGCATCTAGACTAATAACAGCAGAGACCGAGTGCACAGCGGTACAACTGAACTTTCAGTAGATTCCCGCCAAAAGATACGTCTTCGTATAGAAAATTGGAAGGCTACCATCAACAGGAGTCATCATCATCATCATCATCATCATCATCGGGAATAAACAGTCCCCACCGGTTATTATCGCCCCGAGGTAGTCCAAATTACCACAACTTTGCAAAAATAATCAACTTTACCCATGTGCATTTAATAATGAACGACTCTTGAGGCATGCTGACTTCAGATGCTAATTATATCCCCAGTTAAACTCCTCCAGTGATCTCTATTAACTTGAAACGGACATCCAATGAAGTAATTCATTTGAACGAGGGGGCTTAGCATAAATAAAAAGACTGAGTTCGCATGTTACAATATCCGTCCAAATTTTCCGTTGACTGCCTAGCCTTCTTTTCCATCGGGGTAATGGATGTGCTCCCATAGCTATTCCGGCTGGATGAGTGGGCGATCCAGTTCCTAACTGAATAAATCATCAGCATCCAGCGTAACATGATAAGAAACAAAAGTAAATCACACACACGTGTATTTCAAACCTCCGTTACTTTGCGATAAATTGTACTTTTATTATTACCACATTAAAAGGGGTGCTAATGATCCTGAGGATTTGAGTAATGCTTATAAAGTCTCTATTTCCAATGATGGTGATATTCCTGACTGTTCGTCCTCCACGTGGTGCATCCTGGACTAGGTGCTCCTAGGCATTTAGACGATTGACAGCAGGGTCCAAGTGCACAGCGGTATAACTGGGCTTCCGCTACGGCGGGTAGGTGCGAACATACACCCAGGATAATTAAATACATATACCATATGTAGCCCTTGGGCTAAGGGAGATAACTCTGACAAAAAATCAGGCGGCCTCGTCAATCTTTGCGAACAGTGGCGACGTCACAAGGATGCCGTCTACCAGCCAAGAAACTTTGTTATTCTTCCACGTTGATGTTACACTTATCAAGGCATCAAAAGCGATCGTTTGCTATGTCGTATAAATATGGGAAATAATGGAGAGGTGACGTAGTCATCTGAATGCCGCCACACCAATTGCTAATGCCCAAGAGGGAAGTCGAGCCTACACGCATTGGAAGCATCAGAGGCCACTTACCACCGTCGGATCTTCGTAAATCATAATAACAATCTGAGCCAAATAGTTGATTTCGGAAACAGACGACACGTAATTCATGGCGCGATTCCACTGCTCATCTGTCAATATTTCGGCCAAATCACCGTAGCGCAAACACGTCAGCAGCGAGTGAATGTGACTTTCGCTTGTAAAGTACAACCGACTGCGAACAAAGCGCTCGGGAGAAGCGACGCCTTTGGAATAACTGTCGAAGAGTAGAAATAGTGTATGTGTGTGTAATAAAAGGGCAATTAACAACTCGGTTAGACTTGTACAAACTTGGATACAAAGCGATACCAAATAGCTGGAATAGAGCGATTGACTAGTGCTCGTAACGTTTTCATTTCCAATGACTTTTTGGGTATAGCCATCGAATGCATCTTGGATTTAGGGCAAGTGCAAAGCGTCATGCACAACCTTTATAAAAGTGGCATCATTCAGTTGGATTGACGAGAGTGCCTGATAGCTCTCAAATTGGCTTGGGAGTCTTTTTGCACCTATGTCTTCAGTCCAGCAAAAGGAACAGTCATTGGAAATTGAAACATTCAGCACAATAATAAAACGCATCCTATTTTACAATAGCTATGCTTTGTTCTATACAAAGTGCATTTTTCGTTTTGAACGAACAATAAATACATTTTTCAGCTTTCTTTCAACCAATTTTTAAGGTGAACGATTGAAAAAAATCGTGATATTTCATATCATATGAATCTTGTTGTGTGCCGAATTAAAGTGCACTGCCATCAATCAACACAAATGGAATGGGGGGGGGTGGAAACAAAAGAAAATTGTTGCGATAAGTGAAACTTGAAGTTAATCGAAATCTTTTTAATACAAAAATAGATTGCTATTCAAATGTAATTACAAGTTAGTAGTTACATGCACATCGCGTGAAAGGTATCAAGATAGGCAACACATACATTATAGAGAGTGCATATTGTGTTAAAAATGTACATTGCACAAAACAATATAACAATGTGTTTCAATCAATTGAACACATTCATGGGGAGATGTAAGTAAATAATGTCGGGGCAGTCATCTTAGTTGATAATGATGAAGTCACCTTTCAAACAATCGAATTGGACAGTTTAATAGGAGTGACAAATATGGAGCAACAATTCAATTTCTTGACGCGATTGACGAAACCGCTGCCCAATTTTGTGTGTTTACACTTCAATATACTCACATACCTTGTATTTCTATAGGTCAACGTTTTGAGATTTTTCCAACTTTCAGGTGAGCTTGTCCAGGGAAATAAATTGCATTTTTTCTTATGAATATTTTTATAAATTCATCAGTCCATTCATTCATTTTGGTTGTAGTCACCTCTTCATTATTTTCCATATTTATACGACATGTAGAACAATCGACTTCAATTGCTTGATGAGCATAACACAACGTACAATAATAACAAGTGTTTTGGCTGGCAGATGGTACTGTTTGCAACGATTTTGTCAGAGTTATCTCCCTTATCGGAACGGCTACTTATGGTATACGTAAGATATATTGTATACTCACACCCACCCACTGTAGCGGAATCCCAATAATACTGCTGTTATTAGTCTAGATGCCTAGGGGCACCTAGTCCAGAATGTTCAACTTTTAAAACAAACAGTTATGGAATATCACCATCATTGGAAATGGAGACTTTAAAAGTATTACTCAAATCCTTAGAATCACTAACTTCGCAATTTATAGGGCACATTAACCGTAACGGTGCCACGATTTGCCCAAGGGCTTAACGTATAGCTTGAACAAGTATACATCCGTACACCCAACCACTCAAGTGGATATCTAATTATACTTATTTGCTAGTCTAGATGCTTATGTACACCTAGCCCAAAAAAATTTCAAGTTGTCATTATTTTACAAAATGAAGCAAAACATAAAAGTCAAAATAATTGAACACGCAGGGGTTAGGTCAATTGATTACAGTTGACCTGAACTGATCCAAAATGACGGTTAAAAATGAACCGATCTAGCTGTAAAAGAAGGCAACCAGCCTATTTATCTTCAAACTGACCTTTCAAATAGGACAAGGGCGAAAAGCTGTAAAGGTAGAAATTGACCTGAAATGTCATTGACATGTGTGTGTGTGTAAATACGATAGATGATAAAAGCAACCCCAAGGAGTCAATAAGAGTGAAATTAGCTTTAGTGACTGTGTGATTACTCGTCAGTTGAGGATGAAAAAGTTTCTCAAAGTGTGACTCAATTTGCACAATGACGCAATACAAATCGTATGTAAATATTGATTTTTCTACCTTATATACATTTTCCAGGTCAAACAATCCCCTTTTGATAGAAGAATGCACCAACGTGACTCACGGAGGTTGACTAGTAGGATTTTTTAAAATTCTTTTACCCTTGGTTGGTTTTATCATCTACCGTAAATACTAGATAAGTAAATCAATTTTCATTGGTTAATCGTTGAGATATCTCATTATGACGATCTTATCGGTAGTAAATTGAGGGTTGACCCCGCTTGACGGATGCGTAGGCCTAACAGGCTACATACGGTAAAAGGATACCTTGAGATGCCTTTTAAGTCGATGCTAGCACCCAATCATACTGTCGTGTATTCGATCGCTACTGTGAGTCGTCTAATTCAGAATAGACCATGTAACAGTCCGGTTGTACTGATGCTATTTTTACACCGCTGATGATCTTCCAACCCCACTTCGCCAAAGCTTCAAAGTGACAACGATCACGTGTACAACAAGTATCCAAAAATGACAAGACAACGTTTGTTGCACCGACGAAATTGAGAATAAAAAATTGGCGACAGCACGACTGAACAACCACGTTATTTCCTTTCACACACACACACACATACGTAATAGATAAAAGATGTACAAAGAACGATAAAATGTTCAACACAGTCATACTGAAATAAAAGCCATGCATCTTTTATCAACAATTTGTCAAATAGAGCACTCAAAACACACGCACCACTCTGAACAATGCTGACTAACACTTGACCGGCGAATATATTTAAGATTCGTGATGATTTGTGATGTGTGTGTGTGTGTGAAAAATAAAAATAATAAAAATGAAATTAATAATCCATAAATATAGGGACATTATTTTATTTATTCATGTTTACTACTGTTGGCAGGGGACATTTGCGCAAAGCCGAACGTGGGTTGCTGGTGGGGTTCGAAACCAGCTTCCAGTCAAGCGCGAGCCTTCGAATGACTGCGCTACTCTAATTTACCATAACTACATATATACCATATTTTTATTTGCCATTATTTTTTTATTCAATAATACATATTTGGAAATGATATAAACATATAATTTTACTTATAATTATATATTTATTTTCCTTCTTTTTGTATTAATAATCTTGAGGATATGAGTAATTTTTATAAAGTTTCAATTTCCGATAATGGTAATATTCCTAACTGTTCGTCCTCCACGTGGTGCATCCTGGACTAGGTGCCCCTAAGCATCTACACTACTCACAGCAGCGTCCGAGTGCACAGCGGTATAACTGGGCTTCCGTTACGGCGGGTGGGTGCAAACATACACCCAGGATACGTATACCGTATGTAGCCGTTCGGTTAAGGCAGATAACCCTGACAAAATATCAGGGACCTCGTCAATCTTTGTTATTCTTCTACGTTGTGCTACGCTTATCAAGCTATCGAAGTCGATCGTTTGCTATGTCGTATAAATATGTAGACTAATAACATCAGGATCCAAGTACACAGCGGTATAACTAGGCTTCCGCTACGACGGGTGGGTGCAAAAATACACCTAGGATACTTAAAAGGTATCTAAAGGTATACGTATACCATATGTAGCCCTTGGGATAAGGGAGATAAAATCAGGGGGCCTCGTCAATCTTTGCGAACAGTGGAGACCTCACAAGGATGCCGTCTACCAGCCAAGAAACTTTGTTATTCTTCCACGTTTGTCTACGCTTGTCAAGCCATCGAAATCGATCGTTCTACATGTATAAATATGGAAAATAATGAGGATACGATTACGTCCCTATCCAAAATAAATGCAATAAATGACGAGAATTCGTTTTGATAGATTTATGGTGTCATTAATATTAAAATCTAATTGTACAATTAATTTTTCTTTTGATACTTTTTTGCGCCGGGGTGGTCTAGCGGTACAGCGCTCGAATTCAAACCTCGGTTGGCATCGGGGTTCGAATCCCACCACCGGTCCACTAAAATGCGGGCCCACATTCGGCTTCGCTAAAATGTCCACTGCTGAAGGATGAGTTTCTCGTGCAAACATTCAAAGTAGTAAACATAAAATTAAAATAAATAAAACAGCACTTTAAGCAGAAAAGAATATATTATCATCGCTGATCTCAACGTGCTGTAAAATCAACTCTACCAGAAAATGTGACACTGCCACGAATACTATATTTCAATGCAAGATATAGTGTTGATTAAAATAATGATTCACGTTCACTAATTAATACGGAAATTAATGTCAACACAGTTGTATCATATTGATTTGGGAATCTTGGTTAAACAAATACATTGATAATGATAACTTCATGTCACTTGATATTTTACAGTAGACATTTGAACAATGCCAAAAGTGGGCCCACACTTAGTGCCGGTAATGGGATTCGGTACCGGTAGACGACACCGACAATTTATGCTAAACATACTCAATTTCCAATGAGAGTAACAGTTCTTCCTCCACGTGGTAATACCTGGACCAGGTGCTCACAGGCATTTAGACTAATAACAGCAAGGACAGAGTACACAGAGGTATAACTGGGACTATATATATATATATATATATACATATATAATCAACCCTAATGAGTACGTGTGAAACACGTGGGTGCATTTTGCTATCGATTGTTTGACCTTGAAAATGTATAGGTGGAATTTTGTAAAATGAGATTAAATTGTAGTTTTTTTTCTAACCTCTTAATAAAATCAATAATTTGTTAGTGCTATACGGTTGTTGTATTAATCTTTATGTTGCATCATTGTGTGATTATATTTATAAACTCGGTCAAACACATCACTGTAACAATTTGTTCAATTGTTATCTGTGCAACCAAAAACTGTGTTTCCATCCATCTGCTTTTAACTATTTGGATGCTATCGTTTTATTTATTGTACAACTGTGGAATGCTAATGATCTTGAGGATTTGATTAATGCTCATAAAGTCTTAATTTCCAATGATGGTGATATTCCTGACTGTTCGTCCTCCACGTGGTGCATCCTAGATTAATAACAGCAGAGTCCGAGTGCACAGCGGTATAACTGGGCTTCCGCTACGGCGGGTGGGTGCGAATATACACCCAGGATACTTAAAAGGTATCTAAAGGTATACGTATACCATATGTGGCCCTTGGGATAAGGGAGATAAACCCTACAAAAATCAGGCGGCCTCGTCAATCTTTGCGAACAGTGGCGACGTCACAAGGATGCCGTCTACCAGCCAAGAAACTTTGTTATTCTTCTACGCTGTGTTACGCTTATCAAGCCAAGTACAATTTAGATGTGCTTCATACAATTAACGCCAAGTTGGAAACAAATGATGATGATGATGATGATAATGACTGCATCAATGAATGCAAACTCACCCTGCATGAAGTCGCGTGCATTCGTCAACGTCGGTATAGCGTGCGTCCGACAATATTTTACGCATCAACGGCGTACAAATTCGCTGACCAATGACCAACTTTTCTTCACGAGTAATTCCATATTCCTGGAGGTACGATGTGCAACATGTTAATTTTGATATATATATATATATATGTATATACAACACATACGAAATATGACTAGACCTAACTTTGGTTAGAAAGGATCAGAAATGTTTCAATCGACCAGTCCCAAGTCTGGATAAAAGAGGAGGATTTGAGCGTCAGGAAGGCCATCCGACAGTAACAACACTATAATGATCCTGATGGAAATATAAATAAAATAGTGTCTTGTAATTCCCAACGTCGTTGCCTCTTCATTATTGAACGATCAACTTCGATGACTTAATAACTGTAATACACTTTGAAAAATTACAGAGTATTTGGGTTGATTGACAGCACAACTTGTGACATTGCCACTAATCATAAAGATTGACGAGGCCGCCTGATTTCTTGTCAGGCTTTTCTCACTTACCCCGCCAAAGCAGAAGCGAACTTATACCGCCGTATATTAGTCCATGAGCCTTTACGTAACCAAGTCCAGGACGCACCGCATGGAGGACAAACATTTAGGAATATTGCCATCGTTGAAAATTAGGATTTTGTAAGCATTACATTCAAAACCTACTGGATCATTCGCATCCCAAAAATATATAGCTGAGTCAATGCCGGGGTGGTCTAGCGGTACAGCGCTCGAATTCGGACCTTGGTGGACATGGGTTCGAATCCCGCCACCGTCCGACTAAAATGCGGGCCCGCGTTTGGCTTCGCTAAATGTCCACTGCTGAAAGATGCAAGTTTTTCGTAAAACATTCAAAGTAGCAAACAAAATAAAAAAATGAATCATTTCAAGTTTAAACAAAAAGAATCAAAAATAAAAGTTCATTGGCAAGTCCCAAGTAGTAGTAGTAGTAGTAGTGATAGTAGTAGTAGCAGTAGTAGTGATAGTAGTAGTAGCAGTATAAATAAATAAATAAAATAATGAATCATGTCAATTACAAAAACACAAACCTGCGGCACAATAATATCGGCCAATGATTTGGCACACATGAAAAAGTCCTGCGTCTCCAATTCCAATAGAATGCCCGGATTGTGCTGCAAGTCATACTTGATATTGTCGTAAATGTCGGAAATCTTGGAAAAGTCATATTCGTTGTCGGTCGCCGATCGAAAGTCCTTCAACAACTTGCCCCACCGACGCACCAACAAGTCCCAACTTTCCTCCTGATACAAGTGGACTTGTTCGCGTTCGGCCGGATTGTTGGCCAGCCAGGCAACGCGGCTGGCTAGCTGGCGCACGTGTTCGAACAGCTTGTCGCATGTCTGACGTGGATTTCGAACGAAATTGAGCGCGTTGATCATCGACCGTGCTTCGGTGGGCACAATGGCCTCCAAGTCGGCTTCGTTCAAATCTTCGTTTTTCGACAGTACCTGGGTAATCCGGCGCTTGACCATCTGCTGATAGTGGCGGCAGTCGTTATCGTTGTCCAGTAGACCGTTGGTGTTGGCCGATTTGACCATCTGGACGAGGATTGGCGGCAGTTCGCCTTCGAGCGCCAAAAAGCCCTTGGCGAATGCAGCAGCGGTCATTTGAACGCGACCCTCGTCGGAAGCGTAAATTTTTAAATCGTGCCGATAGGTGCTGTGTAGGCGGAGTAGGCCAAGGCCAGGATCTTTGCCGTAATGACCGTCGCCTCCTGGATAGATGCAACGGAAGGCTCGACCAAGAGTTTCGGCTTGTTGCTTGCCAGCTGCTGTTAGCTCGCCGCCCCATTTAACGACGAGAAGGAGGCTTGGCACGGGATTGTCGGGAGCAGATGATGAGTCGGTTGATTCGGCTGGAACACAAATGCAATTCATTCATTGTAGTTGGCAAGACATAGTACATAATCGATTCCAATGGCGACACTGTTCGCAAACGTTGACGAAACAGCCTGATTTTTACAGTGTTATACATTTGGTATGCATGAAGATCAACAAATTTGAGTCAAGATGTATTAGATATATTTGGCACAACACTCATTTTGCATCATCTGTATCAAGGGACTAGACGAAAAGGATCAGTAACCGCCAAATTCGAGATGACCTCCAATTTCACGAACTTCCTTCTTTGGTATTGCGGCAACGTAGATTACGCTGGTTTGGACACGTTCGTCGTAGAAATCCTAATGTAATCTCACGTATCGTAATCCTGGCTTGTCTAAATACCGACTGGAAGAAGAGGAAAGGAAGTCAATGGATGCTGTTCGAGATGATCTTCACACAATCTTGGCCGGCATTTTACCTTGGAAACAATGGCTAAGTCAATGGACTGACATATCCCTACACGCCTCCGACAATCGTGAACAATGGAAAGGGATTGTTCGAGATGCTATGCGAACCTGGAACTAATGAAGATGTGGTTTTGACACTAACTTTTGTTGTTGTTGGAATTATTAAATGACAATTTTAAAAACACAACTATTTCCATTTTAGTCTGCATTATACTTTTGTATGTGGCCTGGCGTTACGGCGCTCGATTTGAACCTGGGTTCGAATCCCACCACCCACCTGCCAAGTGCAGACTCACGTTTGGTTTCACTAAAATGTCCACCGCTGAAAGTCATGCTGTTTAATATTTTGTTCAGAATATCTCTCTTAGCCCAAGGACTACGTACAAAACATTCACAAAATTAGGTAGATGATAAAACCAACCAAGTTACGAAAGAAGGAGCCAATAAGAGTCAGATAACCCTTTGTGTGAGTGTGTGATTACCCGTCAGTTGGGGATGGAAAAGTTTCAAAAAGTGTGACCAAATTTGGACGATGACGCAATACAAATCGTATAGTGCTATGTAAATATTGATTTTTCTACCTTATATACATTTTCAAGGTCAAACAATCCCCTTTTGATAGAAGAATGCACCAACGTGACTCACATTACTCACGGAGGCTGACCAAAATTCATTTTCCCTTGGTTGGTTTTATCATTTACCCAAAATTAAATAAAGTGCATTTAAATACAGTTAAAATTAATGTTGCAAATAGGAAAAAGGTCAGGTACTTTAATTGAATTAATACAATTTGCTATAGACTAATTGTTTTGTACTTTTAATAAAATCAATATTAGATTTGTTGCATTAAAAAATGTAAGTTGGAATAAAGTTAACGATACCACACAGTACCTTATTTCAAATATTAATCCTTTTAAAATCAGAGGTTTTGATTCAATATAAAACATTTTTTTAATGTTTTATTGTGTCATTATGAAATATACCTCTGGCGTAATAAAAAATCAACTGTACGTTTTCCGATTATTTTGTCTGCACCTTAGTAAAAAATAATTAAATTCTTGTTCATTTATTGTTTTTACGTTAGACAATAATTTCTTTAACAAATAAAAATGCACCAAATTTTCCAACTGTTTCTCTTCCTAGACGAAGTGCCAACAGGCGTCTAGAATATTAACAGCAGTACAGTACAGCGGTATAACAGGGCTTTCACCGGATTCCCGCTTAATGAATGGGTGCTAGCATACCCCCCTAAGAAGCTTAATAGCTATCTCAAGACATTCATGTACCCCATATGTAGCCAGTTGTTCTTATGGATCTATGAACTGACGTCAACCCCAAAGAAAATCGACTCGTCAATTCCCGTCGTCACTTTATTTTAGCCAAAAAACTTCATTTATCCCTGAATTTGTATCCGACAATCTCTTTGTGATTTGAAGGTGTGGTTGTGCCACTATTGTCATTCATGGCTAGAAATATATACAACTCCGCATATGTTATGGATGGATCACTGGAGGGGTTTAATTTGGGATATAATTAGCATCTGAAGTCAGCATGCCTCAAGAGTCGTTCATTATTAAATGCATATGGGTAAAGTTGATGATTTTTGCAGACTTGTGGTAATTTGGACTACCCCCGTGGGGAATTCATTCATTTTGGTTGGTGACGTGGTCACCTCTTCATTATTTCCCATATTTATACATGTAGAACGATCGATTTCGATGGCTTGACAAGCGTAGACAAACGTGGAAGAATAACAAAGTTTCTTGGCTGGTAGACGGCATCCTTGTGACGTCGCCACTCTTCGCAAATATTGACGAGGCCGCCTCATTTTTTGTCAGGGTTATCTCCCTTAGCCCAAGAGCTACATATGGTATACGTATAACTTCAGATACCTTTTAAGTATCTTGGGTGTATATTCGCACCCACCCGCCGTAGCGGAAGCCCAGTTATACCGCTGTGCACTCGGACCCTGCTGTTATTAGCCTAGATGCCTAGGGGCACCTAGTCCAGGATGCACCACGTGGAGGACTAACAGTCAGGAATATCGCCATCATTGGAAATTGAGACTTTATAAGCATTACTCAAATCCTCAGGATCATTAGCACCCCGGTTGGAGAATGCTTATTCCCGATGATGACGATGATGATACAACTTCGCATAATAAAGGTTGAAAACGAACTAATCTAACGAATCCAAAGAGGCTTTGTGGCACCCATATTGGAAGCCCAATTATACCACTGTGCATACTAGCGTCCATTCACTGAGCGGGAATCTAGTGAAAGCCCAGTTATACCGCTGTGCACTCGGTCTCTGCTGTTATTAGTTCTGATACCTGGGATGGATTATGTGGAGGAGGGTCAGTCAGCAATATCAACATGATTGGAGTTTTAGTGTTTTTTAAAGAGTAATCAAAAAGGCAATCAATTAAAATCGTGTTGTTTCGGTTCATTTGACTCCAATTCGGTTTGTCGCCACAAGCAACCGAAAACGGAAAAGCGCTTCCACGTCGAGCTGCACTTCAGTCCAGGAGCATTTGCGTTGTGCCACGATTTGCCCGAAGGAACAGGATATCGACCAGGCAAACTCGAAGTGAGTCGTGTTCAGTACGAATGCTACTGACAAGTGTGTGTGTGTTTGCGAACTAATCTAACGAATCCAAGGTGAAGGCTTTGTGCCACCCAAATTGTGTACTCGGTCGCTGTTGTGTCAATCGAAATGCTTTGGTGCATATTTTTATTTCTATATTTGTGTTTATTACTTTCAATGTTTTATGAGAAATGCATCTTCCCTTTTAGCGATGCCAAACGCGTGGGCCGGTGGTGGGATTCGAGGTCCCAATCTAGCGCTGTACCGCTAGACCACCCCGGTATAATGTACCACAGTTGGGAATATCATCATGATTAATCCTTAGTTTCTCCTGTAATCTAATTCAATGGTTCACCTTGATAGGTACAATTTCACTGGGGTTATGTAAACAGTGAAATATATTGACCTACACTGTACCAGTAAACTGTCACGGCATAATAGATACATTATTCCAGACACATATATCATTTCAAATATAATTGGCACATCATATATATATATATCTATATATATAAATTCCAAGTTCGCATAGAATTTCGAATTCCTATACAAAATGATTGTCGAATTTGAATTCTACTTGTGGGAGGATAAATGAAGTTTGTTTACTAGACAACCGCCACTTTCTTGTGACAGAAATTAACGCCTGTTAACGATCCACAAGCATAACCGTATGCTGGCATTGCTGTGCATGCTGTCCCTGTTTTTCCTAGACTACTTGACTGTTGGCACGTAGTCCAGGAACAGTCAGAAATATCACAATCATTGGGAATTGAGACTTCACAAGCATTAATCAAATCCTCAGGATCATTAGCATTCCATTAAGTCTGTTATAGACGCAATAGTAATCGGTAGTTTCATTTAATAGATGAAGTAGCCACTGCAACAATTAAAGGGGATCGCCTGATATTTTATCAGGGCCAGTTCTCTTAGCCCAAAGGCTGCGTATGATATACGTATGCAGTAAGATACCATTTATGTAGCATGGATGTATGCTTGCACCCATCAGCCAAAGCAGGAGCCCAACTACACCGCTGTGCTCTTGAACTCTGTTGTGTCAGTCCAGGCGATTAGATGCGCCATATTCAAATCTAGCACTACCCATTATACCATTGAAGCCGGGGTGGTCTAGCGGTACAGCGCTGGAATTCGGACCTCGGTGGGCATCGGGGTTCGAATCCCATTACCGGCACTAAAATGCGGGCCCACGATCGGCTTAGCCAAAATGTCCACTGCTGAAAGATGCGTTTCTCGTGCAAACATTCAAAGTAGCAAACATAAAATAAAATAAAAGCCTCAATAGAGGTGCATTCATCATATAGACACATGCATACCACACAATTCAATTATTATTTTTATTAATATTAACTAAATAATCAATAAACTAAAAGTACAAAATAACAATTAATCAAATGAAATTATCATCCATTCATGAAATCATATAAAACAACTGTTGACATGAATTTTATGCATTAATTAACAGGTGTACATTATCCATTTTGTTAATAATCGATTTCGCATTATATATATATATGCGCATAATTTTCTCTTTACTCATTTCGGTTGGTGACGTGGTTTCTGCTTCGCTATTTTCCATATTTATACAGCACATAAAACAATCGACTTCGATGGCTTGATAAGCGTAACACAAACGTAGAAAAATAACAAATTTTCTTGTCTGGTAAACGGTATCCTTGTAACGTTGCTACTGTTCGCAAAGATTGACAAGGCCGCCTGATATTTTGTCAGGGTTATCTCCCTTAGCCCAACGGTTTCATATGGTATATGTATCACTTAGGTTACCTTTTTGTGTAACTTGGGTGTATGCTTGTACCCACCTGCTACGGCGGGAATCTAGATATACCGCTGTACACTCGGTGCCTGTTGTTATCTGTCTAAATACACACGGGCACTTAGTCCAGAATGTACCATTTGCAGGATGAACAGTCAGAAATATCACCATTATTGGAAAGTGAAACTTTAAATACTTTACAAGAAAAATGCATCTTTCATCGGTGGACACTTTCGCAAGGCCAAACGTAGGCCCGCATTTGATGTCGGTGGTAGGGGGATCGAACTCATGCAAACAAACAACAAAAACAGTGAAAAATTACTTACATGGAGCTGACAGCAATTTGCTATTTTTAAATTGACCAGGAGGTTGATATTTCAGTTGAATTTTGCGATTAATTCCACTAAACGATCCGTACATTTCCAGCACATATCTGGATAATGAAGAGAGAATATTACAAGGAAGTTTTAAATAATAATTACAATGTTTCAATTCCAAATATTCATTTCATTCATTCATTTTGGTTGGTGACGTATTACTTTCATTATTTCCTATATTTATGCGACATGTAGAACGACTGATTTTTTACGGCTTGACAAACGTGGAAGAATAACAAAGTTTCTCGGCTGGTAGACGGCATCCTTGTGACGTCGCCACTGTTCGCAAAGATTGACGAGACCGCCTGATTTTTGTCAGGTTATCTCCTTAGCCCAAGGGCCACATATGGTATACGTATACATTTAGATACCTTTTTTAGGTATCCGGGTGTATATGCCTGCACCCACTCCGGCCGTAGCGGAAGCCCAGCGCTATACCGCTGTGCACTGACCCCGCTGTTGTTAGTCTAGATCTAGCACCTAGTCGATGCACCACGTGGAGGACTAACCAGTCAGGAATATCAACATCATTGAAATTGAGACTTTATAAGTACTATTCTCAAATCCTCAGGATCATTAGCATCCCCACTCCCACCTAAATAGTGGTGATATAATGACTGCTCCTTCTCCCGTTGGGATGCCAGTGATCCTGATAATTTGAGTCAATGCGCTTATAAAGTTTCAATTTCCGATGATGGTAATATTCCTGATTGTTCCTCCACGTGGTGCTTCCTAAATTTGGTGCCCTATGTGAATCTAGACTAATAACAGCATGGACAAAGTGTACAGCGGTATAACTGTGCTTTCACTAGATTCCCAAGGTGCTTAAAAGGTATATCATGATACCTATTTGTAACCGGTTAGGCTTGTGGATCCGTCAAGCCTCGTTGTCAATTCCTGTGAACACTGGCGTTATCGCAAAAAAGTGGTCTTTCAACCGAAAACATTTATTTATCCCTCACCATGTTCAATTCGCATCCAACAACCTCTTCGTATAGGAATTCGAGAAACTAATGTAACTTGGAGTTAATAAGTAGCTGGCTCTGCCATCAACGTATGTTATGTTACCGCTAATAGATGCTAATAAATGCATCCACGGTACTGGATGGGATGCTAATGATCCACGAGGATTTGAGTAATGCTTATACAGTCTCAATTTCCAATGATGGTGATATTCCTGACTGTTCGTCCTCCCCGTGGGGCATCCTGGACTAGGCCTATAAACATGTAGACTAATAACATCAGGATCCAAGTACACAGCGGTATAACTGGGCTTCCGCTAAGGCGGGTGGGTGCGAACATACACCCAGGATAATTAAATACGTATACCATATGTAGCTGTTGGGCGAAGTAGATAACTCAAGGCATCCTGACGGCCTCGTCAATCTTTGCGAACAGTGGCGACGTTACAAGATGCTGTCTAATAGCCAAGAAACTTGTTATTTTTCCACGTTTGCTACGCTTATCAAGCCATCGAAATCGATCGTTCTACATATCGTATAAAGGGGGAAATAATGAAGAGGTATCACGTCTCCAACCAAAAATGAATAACTATACTGGATAAGATCTAAGGTATGAACTAGTAGAGACAGAGAGATAATTTAAATATTATTGAGATACCCATTGACAAGAATTCATCAGTCGGAAAAGATTCAATATACTCCTGCCAAGTTGGCTGCAAATTGTTTTACAGAATTTATTTTCATAATTATATTGACTAAAAGATAAATAAAACATATTACATAAGAACCGTACAACGTTGACAATTTTGTCACGTGATTGAAATTAAATTTAACGGTCTATCTTTATATCTAAAAGAATTCAGAAATATTGACTTTAAAAACCAACTGATTGTGTGTGTGCGCACAAGAAGTCTTGTTCTTTTTTCATTTGTTTTTGCTTTTTATTGACAAGATAATCCATATTTTTTAATAAAGTAAATATTTTAACTCAATGCAATTTTTACAAATTTATGTATATATATATATATATAGACAAAAGTTCGTTTTCACGAATCAATAATCATTCGTACGGCAATATATGGGAGTGAAACGTGGAAGCGAACAGACAATATTGTTAAAATGGTGGATGTTTGTCATCGCCCGTGTCTTAGGCCTTGGGCTAAAGGAGATAAATCAGGCGGTCTCGTCAATCTTTTCGCACAATGGCGACGTCACAAGGACGCCGTCTATCAGTCAAGAAACTTTGTTATTTTTCCACGTTTGTGTTACGCTTATCAAGCCATCGAAATCGATCGTTTGCTATAGTCGTATAAATATGGGAATAGACGAAGAGGTGACCACGTGATCACCAACCAAAATGATTGATTTTCCACTATGATACAACATCTCTGACCGTTGCCTCCAAGGCAACATCACAAGGATAAACCTAATAACGAAGATCCATTCAATAGCAATAACTCTAATGTTTGTCCTCACTGTCACCTTCACATGGTACATCCTACCAGTGCAATAACGCCAGCAAACACAAGAATTGAAGACCTTCTGGGACAATTGGAGGTTGAGCCGCATTGACATTCCCAACGACTACGTATGGCAATGGATACATTGGAGTGTATAGCATCCAGTTGAACTACAGGGCACTCGGTCCCTGCTGTTATTAGCTCTAGATGTCGTTGCCGTTCGATGAATGGCTGAGGAATACTGAACATTCAATAACATCATCATTCACTAACGCCAGTGTTCACAAGAATTAACGAAGGATTCTCTTTGGGGACAATTGGAGGTTGAGCCGCATTGATGATTCCCAACCGACTACGTATGGCAATGATACATTGAGTGTGATAGCATTCAGTTGAACTGCTAGGCACTCGGTCCCTGCTGTTATTAGCTTCAGATGCTCTGCTACACCATGGCCGAGGAATACCATCATTCAATAACATCATCATTCAATGTCGCCATGTTCATGCAAGAATTAAACGAGCGATCTTCTTGGGACAGCACTGGAGGTTGGAGCCGCAATTTCGATATCTTCAACCGACCACGTACGGCAAATGACATTGAGTGTATAGCATCCAGTTGAACCGCTAGGCACTCGGTCCCTGCTGTTATTGGCCCAGATGCTCAAGGCACCACATGGCCGAGGAATACCATCATTCAATAAACACTCATCATTCAATAACGCCAGTGTTCACACTTCAATTGGGCGATCTTCTTTGGGACAATTGAGTTGAGCCGCATTGACATTTTCTCCCAACCGACTACGTATGCAAATGGATACATTGAGTGTATGCTAGCATCCAGCTGGTCCGCCAGGCACTCGGTCCCTGCTGTTATTAGCCTAGATGCCTGCTGGCACCATACGGCCGAGGAACACCATCATCATTCACAACATCATCATTCAATAACGCCAGTGTTCACAAGAATTAACGTGGAAGCGATCTTCTTGGGACACTGAGTGTTGAGCTGCATTGACATTCCCAACCGACTACTGCATGCATAAAATGGACGTTAATGAGTGTATGCTAGCATCCAGTTGAACCGTTAGGCACTCGGTCCCTGCCGTTGCCAGCCTAGATGCCTGTTGGCACCACATGGCCGAGGAATACCATCATTCAATAACATCATCTATCAACGCCAGTGTTCACAAGAATTAACGAAGCGATCTTCTTTGGGACAATTGGAGGTTGGTTTTTATTGACATTCCCAACCGACTACGTATGGCAATTGATACATTGAGTGTATAAGTACATCCAGTTGAACTGGCTAGGCACCTGGTCCCTGCTGTTATTAGCCTAGATGCCTGTTGGCACCATGGCGAGGAATACCATCATTCAATTAGTAAAACTAAAATAATAATCATCACTCACTTTAGCTGTTCAAACTTGGGTTTGATTTTAATCAATTGAGCATCGTCACATTTGCCCGTTTCAATTTCATCTAAAATCAACCGCACAATATCCAATACTTCCTGTAGTTGGGTTGGACGTTTCAACTTCAATTCGTGCGTCAATCCGCCCGCATATTTAGTAAAAAGTGCAAATATTTTCTCGTGTCGAACTTCCATCTTCATTTTTTGTTTGGGCGTTCGATCACCGTGTCGAATGACCGCAATGACACATCGCAGCTCCATAATCGTTCCGCACGTTGTAGGAACAAGCGGTGTATCGACATCGGTACCGGGAGGCAAATAGGCGGGCAAACATAGGCGCGGCGCTACCTTGCGCGTTATCATGACGCCCAGGATGTGACTGCAGTCGTCGTAATACTTTCTCGACGATTTGACAAACGAAAAGCCGTTGACGTCACACACATAGGACATGCCGTTGGCTCGCAGCATGTCGAAGCCGCAGATTTGTTGCCGGACAGCCTTGGCAACCTTCTTGGCAATAATCTTTTCGCGAGGCGTCAGAATGACCGGATAGCGCACTTCTTTGCCTTCGTGATCGCGTTCTACTTTGCCGTCCAATGCTGGCGACTTTCGCGCTTCAGCATGAGCATAATCGTCGGCTACTGTGTAGACCTGCACCAAAATGAACAAGGAAGTAAAATATTAACATCAACAAATGTTGGTAGCATGCCATTGATCCAGATGGTGGTTATATGCCTGACTGTTCCTCATCCACGTGATGCATCCTGGACTAGGTGTTCACAGCCATCTAGACTAATAACAACAGGGACCGAGTGCGAAACAGTATATTTAGGCCTTCATTGCATTCCCGATCAGTGAATGAGTGCTAATATACACTCAAGATGCTTAAAACGTATCTCAATGTATCCCGTTAGATTTGTTAACCGGTGTCAATCCTAAATGAGATGCTAATGATCCTGAGGATTTGAGTATTGCTTATAAAGTCTCAATTTCCAATGATGGTGATATTTGACTGTTCGTCCTCCACGTGGTGCATCCTGACCAGGTGTCTCAAGCATCTAGACGATTAACAGCAGGGTCCAAGTGCACAGCGGTATAACTGGGCTTCCACATGGCGTGGGTGGTGCAAACATACACCTAGGATATTACTTAAAAGGTATCTAAAGGTATACGTATACCATATGTGGCCTGGCTAAGGGGAAATAACCCTCTGACAAAAAATCAGGCGGCCTCGTTAATTTTTGCGAACAGTGGCGACGTCACAAGGATGCTGCGCCCATCAGCCAAGAAACTTTGTTATTTTCCACGTTTGTCTACGCTGTGTCAAGCCATCAAAATCGATCGTTCTACATGTCGTATAAATATGGGAAATAATGAAGAGGTGACCACGTCACCAAGTGAAATAAAAATGAATGAATTTAAACACAATTAAAATAAAAATATTCAAAGTAAGTGTTCTTGAGCAATTTCTTTTCAAATTATTATTAATTCTTACTTCAGAACAACAAAACTCTCGTGACCATATGGTTGTTAATAAATTTTCTACAATCGTGTCTTAATCATAATTCAAATTCATATGCACATACATCTATGCATCTAATTATAATTTGAGAAATCAAATTATTTTATAATTTAATAATTCAAAAACACCGAAATCAAACAAAGGCTTTAGTAAACCGACGTTTTTATATCAAAATGCACTCACAAAAATTACTAATTTTGTTCAAAGTAATTTCTGAATTTATAATATTCAAAAAAATACAAATATTACATTAGATGACTACTTTTTTAATATTTACTATTACTACGGATTAAATTCAATAACATTAATTAATTAATCAAAAGCACAGCTTTGTGCACAAGTAATGAATTAAACTGGTTTAAAAATTAACTATTAATAGTTTACATTTTTAACAAGCATTAATATACCAGTATGTAAAGTAAACTAAATGTTCAATGATTAAAATATTTTCGCCTACGTATTAAAAAATATCTTCCAACATTTAATTATTTCTACACAGTTTAAAGTAATTACAATGTTCTTAATTCATATTTGAAATATTTGTATTCAACAGAAACAGATACAAATAAAACACTTATCTTTAAAAAACGTAGATACCCAAAAATTATACTTACTTTTACAACTCGTTTCAACGTTTTACAGAAACACGAGTTGGAAACAGAGCTACGTCTCAAATAATTCCCAAACATTTTACCAAAACAATAATATTAATAAAAAACTAATAATTTATAGACTGGCAACATTGAATCATTTCTGGTCCAAACTAGGCGGATAAAGGATAAAGGAGGGTTTGAGCGCAAGGTTAGTAACCTGGCCTCTGTAATATATATATATATATATATATATATATGCTACAGAAACAATAAGATGCTATTCCGACAAACAACAGTAAAGAAGTGACCGCACGTATCTAGATGACAGGGTTAAATGAAAGTCGAAAGGAAGCTCAATCTTCGATTTGTACAATCTTCAGTGCCAACAAGACTTTGTTGTTGTTGCTGTAGTTGTTGTCTTATTACCCCATGCTTATTTTTAAAGCAAAAAGGTTTTGTATAATATATATGGAATAATAAATTATGGACATAAAAATTATAATTATTTCAAATTAGTACCTTCACATCAGTACCGTCTGTTGGCATAAATTCTTCATACATGTAAGATCCATCAGTTCGAATCTTGCTGTGCGGAAAATATTTGCTGCTGCGATCTCCAACTTTTCGAAATAAACGCTGACTACCACCACCAGCCGAACTTGGAAAATAAATGTATACATTATGATTTTCTGCATTCAAAGGTTTTTCCACAAACGGTTTATGGAATATTTCACCATTTATCTAAAATAAAATTATTTCATTAAAAACTTAATGTACAATATAATCATAATTATCGTTAATACATTAAATATGGCAGTGTTATATAATCGTTTAAAAATTAATAACAATATACATAAATTTTAAAAGATATATATATATATATAATAACGGAAAATAGTTTGTGTACATACGTCAATAGAATCATCAAATTCCTTAACTTTAGGTATATTCCCAGCAGAACGATCGACACAAGCATATCTTGGAACGGAAACGCCACCACGTTTCAAACATTCATAAACACGTCTTCGATCCATAAGTATATATTGTGATTCTAAATCATTAATTAAATACGGTTTTCTTAAAACAGAATATGCAATTGCTTTTTCCAACGGGAACCCTTCGGAATAAAAGCTAACAAGAGCATCACATATTGGCCATGATTGGATAGGCTGATTTAAAATAACATTTTCATCAAATACAAGAACTTTGATATGTTGGAATTTATCCATACGTCTAAGTATTTCTTTCATTGGTTTTGACATGGCTTTCTTAGCCATTGCACAAACACCAATAACAACAATTGCATCACTATCGTCCGGTTTACCACACATGTTATTTTTAAAATACTACCAAACAGTAAACCAAATTATCACATCAAAGTACATTACAACAAATAATCATATAATGTATTTAAACAACATATGCATGACTGTTTAGTACTACATAATAAATACTTAAAAATAATAATTAAACTAAAACATTATGTTTTGTTAAAAGATTACATTTTTTAAAATAATTAATTAAAAAATTGTTTTATAATTTTAAATCCTTGTTGTCTATAAAATTATGATTTTGATGTATTATTAACTGCGCTTTTGCAATTATTTTGCAATTATTTTGCAATTTTTAATAATTAACAGTACTAATGCATAGATATCCTGGTTATATTTATGGCTTTCAACTAAATCATATGTTATCCATCGCTAGTGTCTTAGAAGTATTTTAAATATTACCTGGTACAATCACATTTCAAATAATGTGATCATAAAAAGAACTAAATTTTGTTTATCAAACTACATTATTATAATTAGACAAAAAAAAATTAATTGGTCAAACTCTACGTTTATAGTTCGAAAAATTAGCAAAAACGGTTTTGGAACGAACGATTGAAAATTAAAAAAAAGGTTGGTAAACCGCAAAAGACAGGGCTAAGAACCATCCGGAATAATCGTATTGAAATAAATGTTTATAAAGGATTAAACAAAACTTTTAAAAACATTTTCAAATACATAGAAAGATTTTGTTGTCTCGTTTTCGTATTGAACTATGGGACTTTGTTGTTTGTTTTTAACTGTAACTGTGATCTTATTGCCCCATGCTTATTTTTAAAGCAAAAGGGTATTGCAATAATAATAATAATAGTAATAATAGTAATAATATTATTATATATATTATACAAAATTAAAATAAACATGGGGCAATAAGACAACAATTATAGCAAAACAACAACAACAACAAAAACAAAGTCTCGTTGGCATTGAAGATTCTACAAATCGAAGATTGAGCTTTTTTTCGGCTTTCACTCAACCCTGTTATTTGTGTAACTTTGTCATCTAGACACGTGTAATCACTTATTTGTGATTGTTTGCCGAAATGGCATTTTCTTATTTTTTCCGTAGCAGTATACATTTTTTACAAAAGCCAGGTTGCTAACTTTACGCTCAAATCCTCATCCTTTATCCAGACTTGGGACTGGTTAAATTGAATCTTTTCTAATTTAAACTAGGCGGAGTTGTAGTAATAATAATAATAATAATAGTAATAATAATTTTTATTAAATTTGTAAAATTGAAAACTGTGTACAAACACGTACATTTTATTTAATAATATATATAATTCTAATTAGTCGAAAATTGTACTAATATATATGTATATATATATATATATATATTAACATAATAATAAATTTATTAAAAATATAATTTAAATAATTAGTGCACAAATGTAAAATATATTAATAAATGAAATAGTAGCAAATTATTAGGTGTCCTTCAATTTGTTCAGATAAATGATTTAATAACGCATTTTTTGTTTTTATATTATTGTGTTAATACAAAACTAAATAGTAAATGAAAAATTATGGATAACACGAGTTAAAAATAAAATTAAAGCTGTAAATAATAATATTTAGGCAGATTGTTTTAAACTACAATAACCTAATATAAAATTAATTTATAGATTATATTTCCGCTTTTCAAATCAAGTAGCAATTACTTTTAAAACTTTGTAAAATATTAATCCAACTTGACATTAGTCTAAATTACATTTTAAAAAATAACTATTAACAAATTTTTAGTGATGCAGTAAAACTTTAATTACCATTTTTGAGTTTAGATTTATAAACCGATTATGCTGGTTTTTAAAACTATAAACATGGTATTTAACTGAGCAATTTTTTGACCAGTTTTATTTATATTATTTTACAAATTGATATTAATTTTGTTATGATTTTATTGTTTAAAATTTAAATAAATCAAATAATTTTAAAATGGTTTAGAAACAGCAATGATAAAAACATCTACATTTAACAAAAAATGTTATCTATAAGGTAGTTTAAACGATACATTTTAACATTTACCTTTAAAATGCTTTTTTATGCAATTTTAGTTGACTTAAAACGTAGAGGATTTGTTACGTAGGTTTAGACAAAATTAATAAAATTTGAACATAAAAGATTTTTTAATTAATATTTTTTAAAATTTAAATGCAAAAAAAATTAATCAGCGTTGTTTACTGACAAACGTTGAGCGTATAAAGTCAGTCACACTTTCCCTCAATATCTAATGTATTTACTGATTACGTAAAGTAACGGATAAGAATGCAAAGACAGGACGGAAAATATTTATAGCCAAATTTACATGATCAAACCATGGGGCAAAAATCAAGAATTTAAGTAAAAGCGGAAGGTAGAGTGCTGGAAAACGGTTGTTTATATAGACGTTCCCAACAATATAAACTGCTGACACATTTAAACAAAAATGTTAATATTGTAAAATATTAGTTCTAGAAATTAAATATAATTTTTTCTAATTAAATAAAATAATATTGTTTATTATTTTCTAGTTACAATTTTTTTTGTCAAATGTCACTGCTACAGGTTTTCGAGAGAGAGATTTTTAAATTGTCAGATTTATTTCAACAATAAATTTACTGGGTTTCAGTTAACTATAAGCACTGTACAGTTGTTTCATGTTTGTATAGATTTATTAGCACGCATATCTTACATGCAAATTTAAACTCACGCTTTATCTGGTATCATGTAAATATCTTGAAAATTATTAAATGTGGGTTAAAAAACTGTTTTGTTTGTATAACAACGTGTAATTGAAAAAAAACAATACATTTTGTAAAAAATAATTTAAAAAAATTATGTATGATAAGAAATATTTAAAAAAATTTGTTTAATCTTTTTTGTTATTTACAAATACATTACATACAAGAATAGCAACTGTTTTTATGAAAAATTATTTTTTTAATGTTTATTACTTTAAATGGAAATTTTAACAAAGTCAAATGTGGGCCCGCATTTTAGTACCGGTGATGGGATTCGAACCCATGTCCACTAAGGTCCAAATGGAGCGCTCTACCGCTAAACCACCTCGGATAAATACAATGTTCTATGGTTGACATGGGGAAAATAGACGCATCACGATACTTTGCAGCATCCTGCTTAAGTTATTTATTTTAGACATATCTAATCATACTAACACATACCTTTCATAATACTTTAGCAATGCACATCAAATAGCATTACTTCCAAAAATAATTTATAATTATAATACACAACAACATTTATTCCAGTAATAAAGTAAAATACTACCATTTATTAAAATTTAAAACAAACACACATAATTTGTTAAAAAATAATTTTATTGACTAAAATACATGAATATATGCTATTAACTCAAGTAACATTTACTGCCAACTGCTTTGAATCTGACTTTTTCAATCTATCAATAAAATTTGTTAAAACTCGATTTTTCAAAACATAAATAATATTCTCAATTTAAAATTAAAAAAACACTAAAAGATCAAATGTACCATGATCCGTTTGTTGCTTAACAAGATTTTTGCAGTTTAAATGAGTTACGTATACAGTAAATTATGGTAAAAAGCTCATTAACATTTTGGAAATATACGCTAAAAAATTATTTTGAATATGCTTTAAACTCTATAAAGCATTGTGCTAAAATTATAACCAAAATAATTAAACAAAAATGATTAAATTTCTATTGTTTAATATGTTTGTATAGATCTATTTTTGTAACTGCAGACATTTTGTGGTACAAATCTACATATTTGCAAGATACTTAACATTTATTGACCATACATCTCTAACACAATAGAAAAAAAACAATTAAAATTGATTAGCCATTCTTTACATAGATTGCCCACTCATCCAGCCAAAATAACCGTCCATTATCCGGATGGAAAAAAGACCGGGTGACCAACAAAGAATTTGGACTAACTTTGTAGTACGCAAATTTAATCTTTTTACTTATGCTAAACTTCCTTGTCCAAATAAATTATTTAATTGGGTGTCCGTTTGCTTACCGTTTGCAGCTAATAGGGTTTATTGGAGGGGTTTAACTTGGGATATAATTAGCATTTAAAATTAGCATATTTCAAGTGTCGTTCATTAAGTGCACATTGCAAAAGTTGATGCTTTTGCAAATATTTTGACAATTTAGACTACTTTAAGTAATAATAACCGGTAGGGGATGATTATCCCTAATGATGGTAATAATTATTACGTTTGCAACTTATTTTGCAAACTATTGCCATCTGTAGTAAAGTCCACATTATACTTCACTTTAAAATGTTAAGTCCAAAATTCTAAAATTACAAAGGTTATTATATATTTTTGGTAAACTTCAGTAATGCGAATAGTCGTAAATTTTTAGATTAACCTATTGCAGATTTTAATAATGAACATACATATGTATACTGTTATATTTGCATACTATTAACCATAGTGTCCTCTAAATAACACCATGCCTCTTTACACATATCACATTGAACATGACTTTTGAATATACGTTGATGTTGAGTTTTTTCCTTCTTTTAGTCTATGTAATTTAATCTTACTTTACTTATTTATTTATTTATTTTTGAACTGATGTTACACACTGCTAATTGTATTGTATTTTTATAATTGTACATATTTTTTGTGTGCTGAAAGCTACTTCTACTAAAGTATCTAAGCCAATAACCATAAAAAAATATTAAAATTTTCTAAATCCTTTTAATTACTATTTTTCAATTTTATTATTGAATTCTATTTTCATTTTGTAGTAACAAAATAAACATACTTTTTACTTGTAGATTATTTATTTATTTCTATGTTTAACGGGAAAACGCATCTTTCAGTGCAGTGGGGACATTTTAGCGAAACCGAATGTAGACCCGCATTTAGTGGGCCTGTGGTGGGATTCGAGCTCAAACATTTTGTAGACACCAAAATACGTTTATTTTATAAATTCTCAAAATTAAGCAGTTTTTATATAAAATTCGACATAAATTAAATAAATTGGTTGTCTAAAATTCAGCATAATCCTTTGATAATTGATCCTACAAGCTGAACAAAATTATATCAAAATTTGTCATCATTTTCTAATCTTGTTTATGAATTACATTAATCTTTTTTTTGTATGAATTTTTAAAAAACAAAGAATTTAAAAAAAATTGTTTATACCAAACTGTTATTAAAATGGAGTAATTATTAACCAATTAAATGTTTGGCGCAGAATTACTAGTTTATATACCGGCATTTATTTCTAAATTAATAATATTTTTTTCAAAAAAATTGAATAACATTAATCTTTTTATTAATTGATTTTATAAATATGTTAAAAATTAGGCAATTCAATTTTTTTAATTTGAAATAATTTAGGTCTGAATATGGTAGGCAGCCATTGCTTAGAAAAACAACTTATTTTACACATTTTAACACGTTATTTTTCTGATTATTTATGTTTACTACTTTAAGCGTTTGACGAGAAATGCATGTCTTTTAGCAGTGGACATTTTACCGAAGCCGAACGTGGACCCGCATTTAATGGGCCGGTGGTGGGATTCTAACTTATGCCTACCCAGGACTAAGTTGAGCACTGTACCGCTAAATTATCCCAAAACAAAAAAATAATCAACGGTTATACATTATATTATTATTATTATTATTATTGCTATTACTCTTATTATTGCTATTATTAATATTATTATTACTATTACTATTATTATTATTATTATTATTATTATTACTATTATTACTTTTATTTTTTAAAATTATTATTATTATTATTATTATTATTATGGATACAATAATAATAAAAATAATATAATGATGAAGAAAAAAGATGATAAAGAATAAAAAATTTTTACTGAAACAAATGTGATTTGTTTTAAATTAAAATAAAACTTTGTGCAGTATATATATATATATATATATATATATATATATATATAGTCATTTTGTATCTGAAAAAAATGCATGTAATCCGTATTTTTTTAATAGTTGACGTTATAAATCATGTTAATCAATTCACTCCATCTTCCATTTTTCACTAGTTAATATTTTATACAACTTTTTTACTTACAATATATATGTATATATAATTATAGTTTGTTTTCAATTATTATATAGTATCGTATATTTTATAATTGAAGTGACGTTTCTCTTGTATGGTATATAGTTGCTAAAGAGGTTTTAGTTAAATAATTACTTTTTTGCAGTAATTGTTGTAAGAGTTGTATATATATATATATATATATATATATATATATATATATATATATATATATTTATTAAACACATACATATATATATATATATATATATATATATATATATATATATGGGCGTTGTTCACAAGCGTTTTGGAACGAACAAATGTCACGATGCTTGATAATTACTTGTCGTGTAATTATTACACAACTTACTTGTGAAACTAATTGTAAACAAGTTGAAATAAAATAACAATTTGTGTGACCATATTTCGTGTACAATTTATTTGATATAAAAATTCTTTGTTCGTGGTTTTTCCACATTTACGATTAATTAATTAGATAATCAACAAACATGTATTGCATGATTTGGATTAAAAACAAGAAAATTTTCACGTAATTTAATTTAAACATTGTTTTTTGTGCGTTTTACTAAAAACAAACGTTTTTTCTCTAATAAAAAAACAACACATTTTAAATTTTAATTAATTATATTTTCTAAATTTTGAAGCAACAGGAACGGAGTATAATATTATTGTTAATTTTAAGTTTGGTTTAACGGTACAGCGTTCAACTCAAAATTGGGTGAGCTTCTGGTTTCATTTCCACCACCGGTATCACTTGGGTGAACCACGTTCGGCTTCATTAAAATGTCCACTACTGAAAGATGTTTCTTCTAAAACATTCAAAGTAAAAAACATAAAATGAAAAGTAAAAATAAATGTATGTTGCATAGAAATACAGCTCTCGACTCATAAATAATAATTCATAACGTGTTGTTTGTTTTAATTTTATTTGATATTATAAAAGGAACCGAATGATTTATTGGGTTACAACATTTTGAAAATTGTGTAAATGCCAATTACATTTTGTTGTTGCCACCTGTAAACGAAGCCAAACGTAGATTAAATATTTAAAATTTATCCAACCAATGTGTAACAATTTGCTACTCTTGACAGGTGATATTTTGTTTTAACAAAAACTCTGTTTAGTTATTTATTTTTTCGGAAGTGGGCAGTTTAAGCCAAGCCATAGGTGGACCTGCATTTTGTGAGTCGGTGGGAAGAGGTTAAATTTATGCCCATCCAGTTATTTAAATTTTGTCAGGACAGCCTAGCGATAAAGCGCTCGGTTTGGTGGGCACTGGGGGTTCGAATCCATCCGCAGGCACTACATGCGCACATTGTCTAATCTAACCTTACATCTACCCTTATTGATATAATAGACAAATATTCTGCAAATTATTAATAGTATTTATAATATTGTAATTATTATTATTAATAATAATAATAATATAATAATAATAATAATAATTATTATTATTATTATTAGTAGTAGTAGTATCATTATTATTATCATTACTAAAAAACAATTAAAACAATTAAATGGCATGTTTTCATTGTGATTATAACATTGTAATTAAGATTATTATTAATATGTTTAATATTGTTATTATTTTCTTTATTAAAATAATCATTATTGTTAGAATAATAATAATAATTGTTTTTATTAATACTATTATTGTTGCCATTATTAGTAATATTGTTAGTATAATGATTATTATAAATAACATAATAATAATAGTACCATTAATAGATATCATTTTTCCAAAACCATTCTGGCTCATCTTTCGGGCAGCAAATGTATTATTTATAGTAAATCTAATTAGTGATAATTGCGTAGTATTCTCAAATGTCCTACAGAAGTAAATGTCATTCCTTCCATTTTATATGAACAGAATCAGTTTGTCTTCTAAGAGTCAGCATTAAGTCCAACACTCCTCCGGCACGGTTAAAATTATTGCTAGTTTCATAAAAAACTATTATTTTGACCACCTTTGGCTTCGCTAAAATTCCCACTGCTGAAAGAAAAAATAAAATGAAAAAGATAAACTAATAATTTTTAGTAAAAAGCAACTAATCTATTTAATAATAATAATAATAATAATAATAATAATAATAACAATAATAATAGTAATTATAGTAATAATAATGATATAATAGTAATAATAATAATAATAATAATAATAAAAATAATAATAGTAATAATAATGATTAAAAAAAAACAATAATAATATAATAGTGATAATAATAATAATAGTAATGATAATAATAGAATGATAGTAATAATAATAATAATAATAATAATAATAATAATAGTAATGATAGCAATAATAATAATGACAATAATACTAATAATAATAATAGTAATGATAATAATAATAACAATAATAATATAATAGTGATGGTATTAATAATAATAATAATAGCAATGATAGTAATAATTATAATTATAATAGTAATGATAGTAATAATAATGATAACAATAATAATCTAATAGTGATGATATTAATAATAATAATAATAATAATAATAATAATAATAATAATAATAATAGCAATGATAGTAATAATTATAATTATAATAGTAATGATAGTAATAATAATGATAACGATAAATAATAATAACGACAATAATTAAAATAGTGATAGTATATGTCCATCATAAATTAAACAATTCTCACATTTGTCGAAACCATGCTGATTCAATTTTGTGTTACTGTTATTCTACCTTAGTAACAGTACAAAATTATTATTTTCTTTAACCTAACAAGACGAAACATTGACAAAGCATTTATGTTAATGAACAAATTATCTGTCTGAATGCATTTCACTGTTAAAATTAACACTGTAATATTTAAAATTATATTAGCAAGTTAATGACAGTATATCAAACCAAAATAGAAAAAAAGTAATTACATTTGTTACCGAATATTTTTTTAGCGTAAAATACAAACTCATATTGCTTTTTCAAGTGTTTGATTTATGTTTTCATTTTATTGTTACAACTTTGTATGGCTTGCCAGAACATTCTTATTGGAAGACATTTGAGTGAAGCCAAACGTGGACTTCCGCATTTAATGGGCCTGTGGAAGAAATCGAACCTATACCAACTCAGCTTTTAAACAAAAACAATGTACCACCGGACCAGTCTGATATTGTAAATAAAGTTCCTTTATCTAACAAACAAAATAAACGCTTTAATATTTTTAAGAAAATACCCAAATTATTTTAAAAAACATTAAGGTAATTAATTATTAAGCTGTTTAAACAATATTTTGAGTTTTAATTTTATAAATATTAATTTTTAACATAAATTTCAAAAACAAATCAATATTTGTAAATACATTGAGGCAATATATTATTATAAGTAATTGCTCTTTAAAATCGGCTTCTTGAATTGTTTCAAAATATTTATTGCTATGGAAACATTTCATTATAAACGTATTTTAACTATCTGTAAAAGAATTATGCAATTAGAATTTTGAGCAATTTTTTTATTTCTTTATTTAAATATATAACAAATGAAACGTATGATAGATAACATTAATTTATAAAAGTGAATTTATTTTTAAAGCTTTATTATATATAAATTTTAAAATATCTTATTACGTAAATTCATTAAACAGGAACGGTTTCTACTTTAAAATAATACCTCGTTTTATTTATCCAATAATTCTGTCTAAATGTTTAAAAGCACATTTAAAATGTTTTTTACGGTTATCAAATTAAATGGTACAGCCGCACTTTTGTAATTCTAATTATTAAATATGACAAAACAAATGAAGTATGTAATCATTTTAAATAAATTATATTTTAATTATACATAATTACAAAATAAACACTTGAAATAAGTACGCATTTTGACGATTAAAATAAGATTAAAAACAACGTAACTCTAAGTGTAGATTATTAAACTAGTAAATAAACGGAATAAACGTTTTCTTATTGCCAAAAGTAACATACTGGTAATTGTTTAACGCAATTTTAATATTTACAAAAAATATGAAGTTATTTAATTTGCATTATTGGAAAATGAAGGTACATAAATTTATAGTCTGAAATTGTTAACAACTTTTAAATATTATACAATAAAATAACAATATCTACCATTTTTTTATCGTACAGAAATTATATAACGTTTTCTAGGAAATAAGATTTATTTACAAAAGTGTGTTACGTAGTGCATAAATATTGAACCGTGTATTTTAAAATTGTTTCTAACGTAAATTTCATTAAGGTGAATATAAATGTATAGAAAAATATTTTATGTTAATTTTTTCCTAAATCTACTTTTATGAGGGATCTTTATTTCTGGTCAGCATTTTCCATTTTATCATCTGTAGGGTCTATTTTTGTTACTCCCTTTTCCTTTATAAGTCGGCTTCCGCTCAATCCAATCATCTTCTTAAGTTGGCCACGATTTCTTTTACCTTCCTTCCAGCGCCGTTATTCTCCTCGCTGTAACGTAGTTTTTATCTACGTAGAATTTTCCTATGAGTTACGATGACTTTCAGTTGTCTTTTAATAGCTTCATTTTCTATTCTGTCTAATTTGACACTCCCAACGACCATCAGAAGCATTTTCTTTCCTACTAAGTTCAGCTTTCTTTCTTTGGGCTTTTTTTAATACTCCACGCTCTCCAATCCGTACATCAGGCCGGTCTCACTGCGGTCTTAAATATAAAATGATTTAAAATATATTACTTAATCTTAAATTACAAAAATAGGCCTTTTTGCATATGTTTAAAAAAATTGTATTAAAATTCTTGATTGGCAAAATTTCTTCCAAACGTTCAAGCCTATATGGATATAATTGTAATGGCTTAAAAATAAAACTTTTAATTAAGAAGATTGAATTATACAACATAAAGTTAAAAACGGAGGGATACATATCTTGAAAATGAGTAAATATTACCTAAAATGTGTTGTGTAGTGTATAAATATTGAACCGTGTATTAAAAATATAATAAAATGAAGTATGGTTATCTCCCTTAGCCCAACGGTTACAGTGTATCATACGTATACTTTGAAATAAGGTTTAAGTATCCTGAATGTATGCTTGTACCCACCTGCCGCAGAAGAAGCCCAGTTATACCGCTGTGCACTTGCTGCCTGTAAACACCTGGTCCAGGATGTACCAGATGGAGGAAGAGCAGTCAGAAATATTACCATTATTAAAAATTGACATTGTATAAGAATTACTCAAATCCTCAGTATTATTAGCATTCCGTAAAAGTTTTACAAATACTGTATAATAAAGTAATAATATGTAACCCTTGTTGTCTTGTATAAAAATTCTTTAACAGGTTACTGAAGATAAGGTTTAATTTATAAGTATGTTGTGCAGTGTATAAACATTGAACCGTGTATTAAAAATATAATAAAATGAAGTAGAAATGTTTAATTAGTAATCGCTTGAGTAGCACTGAAATTAACAAAATGTTTAAAATATATTATTAATATCAAATTACAACGTGATACTTTAGACCATGTAACAAAAACAATGCTTTTGTGTATATGTCTAAAAATTTTAAAATAAATATATTTTTAACTATATAAAGTGGCATAAAGCTTACACTTGTTCAATTGCATCCAGACAACACAAACCTTAATATAATTATTACTATTATTACTATTATTACTATTGTTACTATTGTTATTATTATTATTATTATTAATATAATAATAATGATAATAATAAAAAAAATCATTATTCTTAATATTATTATTACTATTATTGTGATTATCATTGTTATTGTTATTGTTATTGTTATTATTATTGTTATATAAAACCCTTTTGTTTTTAAAATAAGCATAATAACAATTACAGCAAAACAACAACAACAACAAAGTCTCGTTGGCATTAAAGATTCTGCAAATCGAACATTGAGCTTCCTTCCAGCTTTCACTCAACCCTGTCATTCAGATACGTGCGATCACTTCTTTGCCGTTGTTTGCCGGAATGATATTCTCTTATTGGTGCTCTTGGTGCTCGAACCCTCTTCCTTTATCCAGGCTTGGGACTGGCAAGATTGAATCATTTCTTGTCCAAACTAGGCGGAGTTGGCATATATATATATATATACACTGCATGATTCCATCTTTTATTACTTTTGAAGCAGTAGTTCACATAACTAAATGTATTTTTTAAATTATTCGCAGACATTAAACTGAAACTTGGCGTGTGGAGTTAATTCGATTCCCATTGCAGACATTAAATCAAAAAATAGAAATGCAACTATTTATTAAACAATATTTTCGTCATTTAATATGGTATCTTTGATAGAATTATTTGACATTCTTGTTGAAATTTAAATTATAATCGCCGTTGATTTGGTAAGTTAGTGATGACATTGAAAGAATAGCACACCACGAAACAAAAGAACTAGATGTTGAAAAACTGTTCCTCCGTCACTGAAGAAGAAATTCCAATTAGACGAAGAAAATTACTTGGTCAAATTCTACGTCTATTGTCCGAAAGATCAGCAAGAATTGTTTTGGAATGAAACAATTGTAAATGGTAAAAGAAAGGTTGGAGTAGAACACAGAAAACTTGACTAAGAACTATTCGAAAAGATCTAATTGAAATGAATGTTTCATGGGGTATCAAACAAAAGTTTGGAAAAATGTTCAAATACATAAAGACATTTATGGAACTTCTTGTTGATGTAAATGTTATTTTATAACCTAATACTCATTTTTGAAGCAAATGGATTTTGTAATAATAAAAATTAAAAAAATAATAATAGGGAAAATCACAATAATATTGATAATAATATTAAGAATGATTATTATTATTATTATTATTATTATTATTATTATTATTATTATATTAATAATAATAATAATAATAATAACAACAGTAATAATAACAATAATATTATTAATTATTATTTATTATTATATTAATAAATAATAATAATAATAGTAATAATAATAATAATAAAATTAATAATAATAATAATAATAATAATAATAATAATAATAATAATAATAATAATAATAATAATAATAATAATAATAATAATATAATAATAATATGCGTTGCTGATGATTCCAAATGTAACGATGTGAAACAACTATACAGCTCTCCTGATTGACTTAGAAACCTAGACAATTTATTATTCAAGTGAATCTGACAATTAGCAAAGCCAACTATTCATGTAACGTGCACTCATATGTAACAATTTTTCATTGCTTCATGTTCTCTTGACCGATAAAAGGCTTGAAATAGCTAATAAATAAATAAATAAATAAATAAATAAATAAATAAATAACTAAATAATTTGTTAAGTGGGCAAAATTATTTTAGGTAAAATAGAAGTTGATGTTTTTATAGTAAAATATAAACAGTTGTGACTTTTACACAAGTGTATGTAAAAACGTAGCCTTATTAACATTGAAACAGAAATATTACTGGTTAAGTTATTTGCTATATTTTGCTGTATTGAGGCTGCTTCTTTTTTATTAATGCTCTTTTTCTTGAATAGTGCTGCTTTCAAAAAAAGACATTTCAAAGAAGCCAAACGTAGACCGCATTTGAGTGGATCGGTGGTGGAATAAGATCAAACGTATGTCTATCCAACGTCGAGTTTAAATATAAATTCTGTTTATTCATTTATTTTCACTACTTCGAATGCTTTGGGGCAATCGTATCTTTCTCCAGATAAACATGAGCCTGCATTTTGTCAGTTGGTGGCGGGATTCAAGTCGAGCGCTACACCGCTAGACCACTGCGGCGTTTTTGTGATGTCAAATGTCAATGTATTGTTAAATCAAGTTGACAATACAGAGGTTTGTTATATTATATGTTTTTGTCATTCGTGACGCTGGGTAGCCAATAAGTTTTGAGTTCCACCATTGGCACGAAATACGCCTACCGTGTTTTTCTACTAAAGCATTTCGAGTAATACTTGTTACAATAATAATAATAATAATAATAATAATAATTTTTATTATTAAAACGGTTTTTTCATTAAAAACAAATAGTCTAACATTTCAACGGTATTATTTAATTTATAAACACTACAAAAAATTAATTAATTTTGCAGATGATATTGATCTCCTCAGTGAAACTCGAGGAATGATGCAAAATATGAAACACGACTCAGTGATATCAGTTCTCGTATTGGCTTACAGATTAATTGTTCAAAGACAAAAGTGTTGTGCATCAAGTCAAACAATGATTTGCACATCAAAATTAGTGGACAAAATATTGATACTGTTGATTCCTTTACATATCTGAGCAGCATCATTGGTAAAGACGGAATAACCGAAATTGATGTTAAAGTCAGACATGGAAAGGCAATGTCTGTCTTCAATAGACTCAAATCAATATGGTCATGTTCTTTTATTTGCCTAAAGACAAATCTTCGTTTGTACGCATCAATAATCATTTCTACGGCAATATATGGGAGTAAAACGTAGAAACGTACGGACAAGATTGATAAGATGGTGGATGTTTTTTATGGCCGGTGTTTTAAAAGTATTTTAAGGATTACCTGGCGCGATTACATTTCAAATGATGAGATTATGAGAAGAACTGACTCTCGTTCACTACATGACATCAGTACAATTAGACGGAGAAAATTACTTGGTCAAATTCTACGTTTACCGCCCGAAAGACCAGCAAAAACGGTTTTGGGATGGATAATTGTAAATGGTAAAAGAAAGGTTGGCAGACCAAAGAAAACTTGGCTAAGAACTATTCGGAAAAATCTAATTGAAATGAATGTTTCATGGGCACAAGCAAAACGTTTGGCAGAATGTTCAAATACATGGAAACATTTTGTTGTTTTATGTTCTCTTTAAATTACGAGACTTTGATGTTAATTTTTGCTGGAATTGTTATCTTATTTTGTTTAAAGCAAAAGGGTTTTGTAATAATAATTGTTTAATTGGCTGTTAATATTTTGCCGCAGTTAAGCAAGTTTCAGTCGACTGGAGTAGGTCGTGCAAGCTCGAAGTCTAATTGCCAGTACAATAATCATTTTGCTAATCCAATGAAATGCGGAAGTTCTATGTCTTGACAAACATTTTACTATCATATTGTCCGAACATATAGCTTTAGATAGAAATTGGACGTGAGTTTTTATCCAATCAAAAATACATGAGCTTGCATATATATATATATATATATATATATATATATATGTATAAATATATATAGTGTGGAGTTTAAAAATTGTATTCCTATACAATTAATTGTAGAAACACATGTAATAATTCGCAAATCAACTTCAAATTAAAGCATCATGTTACCGTTATGCAATGACAAACCGTGGATACGCATAATTATTGGCATTTTGGGAATTTACGCCATGTCGAGTATTGTTGTAACAACAGTCATGTGGTACTGCTACATCCTTGGATGGCACGTGTTTAAAAGTGTCACAACGAGGCATCATAAATCAGCTGCTGCCGCCGCCGTTAATATCGACGTGACGAAGGCATCGCGTCAACTCCGATCAACCGCCAACAACCAATTGAAATGGCCCATGTGTTCGCTGCGCAAATCCACTCAAATGCTTGTCGTTTCCATGTGCTTGGCCATGTTGACTGGCATATGTTCGGACGTGTTGCGCATTTCCTACATGGGTTTGACCGGTACCGACTTGCGTCTTGCAATGCCCCGATGGGCTTGTCCCATTCAAATCTTCATGTCATTTGCATCAGCCGATTTGTGTTCTTGGCATTTGGCGTGGCTGTGCACCGAACGATGTTACATAACCCTATTTCCAACCAGTACTTACAGTCTTAGTCCACAAAATAAAAAGCCAGCAATTGGTTACATTATTGTCAGTTACATTTTAGCCATTGTACCCAACGTATTCCTTCTTTTTCCTACCGAAAATGTTTGCATCATTAAATATAGGCGTCCCGAAATATCCTTTGTCAAATTCATTTTTACTCTCTGTTTGCCCCTATTCATGGTCGCCTTTTCAACAATCTATCTCATGTTCATTCTTATACGGTGGAAATTTAAAATGCAAAAGCTGTTGACATTGCACAATGCCGATCCAGCGCACAGCGCAATGAATCACAACAATACGAAAATAAAATCGTCCAAAGTTATTATCGACAAACTTATTCTAATTTGCGCCCTACTCCTCCTGACGGCCCTCATGTCCTTGTTCCTGTTTGGCGTCATCTATCCCGAATATTGTTGCTTTTTGACAAATCATGAATTTTGTTACGGTAAAGACTACTTTTTCTTATTTATGTCGGAATTCTATTGGATTTCGTTCTGTTTTACCTCCTACGTCCTTATGAGTGCACCGACAATTAAGAAAGATATGAAGACGATTGTTCGTATTGTATGGAGTCAGATGTGTTGATTCGGGTTGGATGGTGTTCACAAGGAGGGGCACGTTTTGCACTAATAAATATCTTACATATACACACACACACACATATATATATATATATATATATAGATTTATTGAGCTTATTTTATAATAATAGTTGTTAATGTATTCATATTTGTAAATTAAAAATGATAATACAAAAATTTGTAATATTATATGTAATATTATATTTTTGTTAATTTTATTCTTACTATAATATTAGGGTGGATTTGTGGTACGACAGTGCACTAAAATTTGGGAGGTCACAGGTTCGAATTCCACCATCAGCTCATGAGAGATGCTTAGCTTGCATAAAATGTCCATTTAATAATAATAATAATAATTATTATTATTATTATTATTGTTATTATTATTATTGTTACTAACATAACTACCATTATTTATATTATTATTATTAATATTAACATAAATTATAACGTTAAATATTGAAAAAGCGAAACATATCTGATTTTTTGAATTACTAAATTGTTTTTTGTATAATTTGCTTTTAAAATATTAAATAATAAATGTGATGTTTGTATTTATATTCACTTGACGTAGGTGTTTTGACGCGTTTTTGGTTGATTTGGATTAAAAATTTATTTTTTGATTTAAACGTGATTTAAACATCTAAGTTTTATGGTACAAAAAATATATAATATTAACCAACATTTTACAAAAATAAAATAAAATTTATTTTAGCTTGTATTATGTTTAAATTAAGATTTGTATCTAAACAAAATAAAATTAATTTTGTAAGATTATATCATTGTGGCAGTAGCTTAAAATACTGTAAATATACCACTGCTTAAATTGATTAATATAATAATTTTTCAATATAAGTACTGATAAATACTTTTCTAAAAACCAAATATATTTTTAACCGTAAAATTTTACGTTTGTACAAAATGTCATTAACTTATTTTTGTATGCAATATAAACAAGTCAGTGTTTTGTTAGATACAGTTAAAATGAAATAATATTTTAAAATGTTTATTTTACTATTACAACACATACTTCCAATGCTTTCTTTTTGTAATACAAAAAATAACGAAACTTTGTGTAATTAAAAAATTGAAACATATTATTTTTTGTACTCAGAAATAATTCAATCTAGTGAGTTCTAAGCCTGGATAAAAGAGGAGGGTTTGAGCGCGCAGGGTTAGCACCCTGACCTCTGTAAAAAATTTATACTACTACGGAAACAAGACAAGAGGACGCCATTCCGGTAAAACAACGGGTGATTGCATGTATCTGGATAACAGAGTTATACAGATGAGAGGGTTGAGTGAAAGCCGATAGGAAGCTCAATCATCAATTTGCAGAATCTTTAATGTTAACGAGACTTTGTTGTTGTTTTTATTTTGCTGTAATTGTTGTCTTATTGTTCCATGCTTATTTTTAAAACAAGAGAATTTTGCATAATTTATAATATATTTGATAAAATACGTTTTATCAATTTCTCAAGTTATAACCATTAATTTTATTATTACTATTATTGTTATTGTTGTTATTCGACTAGCTAGATTGAATCATTTGCACTACAGCGACCTTATCGCAGAAAAACAAATCGGATATATTGGGAAGGTGCTTTCTTTTAGACTCGGTTTTACCTTTGTGGACGACCTGTGATGTTCGGATGTCATCTGGTTTTAAATTGTTTTGTCTAAATAGTTAAGCAGGATTATAAAGATTTTATCACTTTTCAAAAGTACTTTGAATGGCCCGTCGTATGCTGATTGCAACGGTTCTTTTACACCTTCTACGTGGACAAACAAATGTGTGTAAATTTGTAAAGCTGTTTAACCTGTGTACTCGTAAATTATCGAACGAAAGCGGTTTTACATATGACGACAAACAAACAAAATATGATCGAGGATCTTTCGTTGAGGGACTTGCAGTCTAAGAACATTCCCCCAGCAACTGATGCGGTACCGCCTTAAGCTGTCGATAAAAACGTTACATTAATTTATTAGCAGTAGAACCATAAGCTGTATTTCATGTATTATTATTATTATTATTATTATTATTATT
>JAKXYG010000574.1:0-65045 GCA_025895645.1 Cardicola forsteri | reverse complement strand
GTTATTAACTTAATATGTATATAATTTTTAAGTGTAATTATAACCATTTACCCATTTGAATGCCATTTATGCAAAAATTCCAAGACACTCAACTATTTACAATTATAAAAAAGTTAAAAAACAATTCACTTCAAGTATTGATAGTCCAAATTATTTTAGCATAATTACTTTGTTGAAAAAAATACATCTCTTAAGTAAAAACAACAAAAATTGAAAACTAAGAGTTTACTGACCATTTTGGAACCTGTATCTCCAATTATTATACAACGTCCGCATACCATGTGTAGATCTTGGACTATGTGATACAATCTTGACAAAAATCAGGCCAAGAAATGTAACTTTCCTTTTACATTTGTGTTACACTTATCAAACCATTAAAGTCAATTGTCCAATATATTGTATAAATAGGAAAAATAAATATAAAGGTGGTTACGTCACCAATCAAATCATGATAATAATAATGAATAATTAAGTGATTTTGCTATCTACTATTATTATTAATAATAATAATAATAATAATAATAATAATAATGATATGTATGATTTGATAACAAAACGCTAATAATAATAATTACATAATTACAGTTGTTTAAAACATACAATGATCTGTTGTTGTTGTTGTTGTTGTTATTTTTAACAAAAACTAAATACTACTATTAATCAACCTTGTATAAAAATATGTAGGCATATATTGAAAGTCATTCACTAATTAGTTATTCAAAAACAAAAACATTGACAAATATGTACGCGTATATTTCTAACTAGAACATGTTTTTTTCTGTTAAGCGAATTTCAAAAACATGTTATTAAATCAATCATTTTTACAATTCACAAAGTTGGTTAGAATATTTTTAAACTAGTTATACGGAAAAAACAACATTATTTTATAATTATATTTACTACTACTACTACTACTACTACTACTACTACTACTAATACTACTATTATTATTATTATTATTATTATTATCGTTATTGTTATTGTTATTATTATTACTATTGTTATTATTATATATAACGTATTATTGGCAATATAACATTGCAATTATGGTATACAACAGTCATTCTAACAATAAATCCTAATACCTCCGTCTATTAAAACATAATAACAAACACATGTAATTTGCTAAAAAAAGAATTTTATTGACCAAAATGCATTACTATATAAAGAAAAAGCAACAAACTTTGTAATGTCAACAATTCAAGCAACATTCACTTCTATTTATAACTTCTGCCAGCCGTTTTAAATCTGAAACTATCAAGGTACCAATAAAATCATTTGAAAGTCGATTTTTTTTATAACATAAATGATATTCTCAATACGTAATACGTTATTTTACGACTTGTTAATCTAGCCTTAAAAAAAACCAAAACAAAATTACAAACGTTTAAATCCGAGCCGTGGATAATCAAATGTACCAAGGTTGGGTTTTTGCTCAACAAGGTTTTTGCAGTTTAAATAAATCAAACTCATAGTAAATGTTAAGTTATACTCAAAATTACACTACCAATTCAATTTTGTTACCCACCGGAGGAATAGACAAGAATATATTTGAGACTTTACAAGAATTGCTCAAATTTTCAGGATCATTAGCATCCTACGTTTGACTTCAACCAATAAGACTCTATGCAAATTTGTGCCTTAAAGGTTTGATACTTGCTTCAACTTAAATACATTGTTTACTATTTAACTAATATTTCTATTGATTGTTAAAACATTTAAAATAGTAAAAATTTACACTTTTTACTAGCTTGATCTTTCAACTGTAACAGTTAAACGTTCAAAAATTAAATTCTCAATTTTTAAAATAGAATTTTAAAGTTATGGAAATGGTGGTTTAGCGCTCGAATTTGGACCTCGGTGGACTAAACTGCGGACCCACGTTTGGCTTCACTACTGAAAAATGTTTCTAGTAAAACATTCAAAGTAGCAAACATAAACTAAAAATAAATAAATAAATAATTGTCCAATTTGGATAAAATAGACAGTTAGCTGATACAGTTAGTGAGCCTATAAAAAGATTCCAGAAAAGAAAGGAAATTACGCAACAAGATGTAGAAACAGTAAAAAAATTAAAAAAACAATTGATGTAGATTCAAATCGAACCACCAAATACGAGTCAACGTTCGGCTTTGCTATTGATGAAAACATTTAAAACGAATAAAGCCAACTGAAGAATGCTATGAGGAAACAAAAAAAGGGGCAAATGTTAAATTAATTTGCCTTTTTTCAGAGAGGTGATAGTGTTGACATGTTGGGAATTCTTTTGAGGTGCCGATTTGCGGATTGAAGTGACAAGATTTTGACAGACTGTAACAATGTGAAGTGTTAGAAGTGTACTACCGCCAAACATTCATCTAATATCGTTAATATTATATAATATAATTATTTAATAATTATTATTATTATTAATATTATTACTATTATTATTACTATTACTATTACCATTACCATTACTATTATTATTATCATCATTAATATGAGTTATTAGTTATTATTTTTTTATTATTGTTATTATTATTATCCTTATTATCATTATTATTATCATTATCATTAATATGAGTTATTAATTATTATTATTACTATTACCATCACTATTATTATTATTATCATTATCATTAGTTTGAGCTATTAGTTATTATTATTATTATTATTATTATTATTATTATTATTATTATTATTATTATTATTATTATTATTATTATTATTTATAATATTTTTAATATTATAAAATATACAAAATCTTTAAAATAGTAAATAATTTTTTGTACAATACACTACAAACTAATAAATATAATCACCTTTTTTGGAACCATTTGATTTGGGTGCTCTGATGGTTACTAGCTTGCTAATGCAATTTTATGAAATTTTATTTTTAATAAAAATAGCTTTAAATTTAATGGTTAAGGCGCTGGCCTGACACCAGATAGGGCGTCGATTCAAGTTTGTATGTGTGTGTGTGTGTGTGAAACTTTAAAGGTATGCTCTACTGGTGATTCCAAATAAGGGTGTAGAACAGCTGTACAGTGCTCTCGGTAAACTGAAACCAAGTGCAGATTTATTATTCAAGTAAATCTGACAAATCTAATAAAAACCCTCAAAAACCTATTAATAAATATTTTTGTATACGGTTTAATAGCATCAGTAATCGTATTATATATTATATACATTATACAAAACCCTTTTGCTTTAAAAATAAGCATGGGGCAATAAGATAACAATTACAGCAAAACAACAACAACAACAAAGTCTCGTTGGCATTAAAGATTCTGCAAATCAAAGATTGAACTGTCTTTCGGCTTCCACACAACCCTGTTATCTGTGTAACTCTGTCATCCAGATACGTGCGATCACTTTCTTTGCCGTTGGCTGCTGGAATGGCGTTCTCTTGTATTGTTTCCGTAGCAGTATAAATTTTTTACACTAGGCCAGGTTGCTAACCTTGAAAAGTCAAATCCTCCTCCTTTATCCAGGCTTAAGACTGGATAGATTGAATTATTTCTGATTTAAATTAGGCTGTGTCAATTGCACAATAATGTGTATTGTTTCATTTAAAGTGATAAATTGTAGAAAAAAGTACTTTTTTATTCAAATATTTAGTTTGTAAGATTTTTTTGAAATAAAATATTTCTTTACTCACAGTAGTTTAGCGGTACATGAGTTTGAATCTCAGTAATCGTATTACTTTAAGTATAGCTAAATTTAGTCTTTTACAATGCTATTTTCAATCTGTAACCTTTGTGTCAACAAGTTACATTGTGATTTTTTTAAAAACATACTGACCTATTGAAACAAAAATACTACTGTTTGAGTATAATATAATGGTAATTCTATATACTGTACCAAACCAACTTGTTATATTATTCAGTTAATTATTAGCTACAATGTAAAGTACAATTTTTACGATTATTTTATAATAAATTTAGTGGGTTTTATTATACGTGGAACATAAACATATGATTATGGTAAATAATATTTATGTTTAAATTTTCTCTTAAGTCGAAATCGAAAATACAATTCTTTTTAGAATTTTATAAATCTTATAAGTATATATTTTATTTTCGTGTTATGTATTGTATTGTACACAACCCTTTTGCTTTAAGAATAAGCATAGGGCAATAAGACAGCAATTAAAGGAAAACAACAACAATAATATATATATATATAACTTTCAGCTTTGAAGATCGTGCATATCGAAGATTGAAATTTTATTCAAATCCTGTCATCAGAATTATGATTTCACATTTTTCTTTTTAATTATTTCTTTAGCAATATATTTTTTACAGAAGCCAAGTTGATAATTTTATGCTTAAACTCGTATGCTCTGTCAACCGGACTCAAAAATCAATTCTTGTATATTCGCTATAAAACAAAGTGCCGACAAATAAAAAAATTATTTTATTTTTAACTTTTACAAAAACTCAACTTTAGCGGTTTTTTTGCAATAAAAGCAACTACATTTTTAACAGATTTTTGTCAATTATATTTTTTATAACTTAAAAAAGGCTAGTGTCTTATTTTTTTAACTTATGCACTAATTTCATTTAGACTTTTTATTAAAAGTGTCTGTAAAAATATTAATTTTTAATTTCATTCCAAACAAAAATAACAAAGATAAATAATGATTGCTAGCTCAGAGAAAGCTCAGTGGTTAAGGCACTGGCCTGCTACCAGATAAGGCGGCGGTTCTCGTGTGTGTGTATGTGTGTGTGTGTGTGTGTGTGTGAAAGAGAGATAGAGAGAGAGAGAAAGTTGCAAGGTACGTAGTGCTTATAATTCCAAACATGAATGTTGGGCAGTCGTACAGTGTTCCTGTTTGACTGATTTATTATTCAAGCCAATCTGACAATTACAATAGTTCATCATTGAATACCCATTAATATGCATCAAAATAATAATTAATATTTTGTGTGTGTAAAACTTGAAAGGTATGCTCTGCTGATGATTCTAAATAAGGATGTGAAACAGCTGTACAGTGCTCTTGGTTGACTTAAAAACCTAGTAAATTTATTATTCAAGTGAATCTGACAATACTAATATAACATTTCTAAAAATAATAATAAAATAATAATTTATTTTAGAAGAAAAGTTTAAACATAATGACACACTGAAAAATAAATTTTTAAAAAATTGACTATTTTTTCAAAACGGTTTCATAAAACGAAATGCCAAAAGTTTAACAATTACGCTCTGTTTTATATTAACAAAATAATTAAATTTTTGTACATTATATTTTACCATTTTAAAAATTAGTTTATTTAGCTTTTATAAAATAAATTTTTAAATACAAAAACGTTTTTTTCTAAACATTACTTACGCTGTTTGTTTTAACAGTGAAATCTACATTTTTATTCCTATTATTTATAAACATATCATTAATTTTATTTAGTTTTACAAACAAAATGCTTTATTTAAAATAAAAGAACACTACTTTAAATGTTTTTATTAAAAACATGTCTCTCAGCCAGTAGACATTTTAGCATTTGGTGAATTGATGATGGAGGTCGGACCCGTAGCTACCCAACACTCGAGCAAAATCTTTTCTTTCTTCTTCTTTTTCTTCCTCAGCTTTGTTCTCTTTTACAAAAGGATTGCTCTTTCTAATCAATTTTTTTACCTGGTTTTAGGCGTAGTCTATGGTTTCGATAAACGTTAAAATTTTTATTTCCAAAATAAAGTAATAATAATAATAATAATAATAATAATAATAATAATAATAATAATAATAATAATAATAATAATAATAAATAATAATAATAATATAATAATAATGTTTTTCAAATTAACTAACCACTAATGCATATTTTTAATTTTGTTAAAAAAAACTGAATTGTTTTCTGTTTACGTAATCAACTATATATAAGCCAATCAAATATAATTCTACCAAATACATTTACAGATTACAACCACCGGAAATGCATTAAAAATGTATCATTAGATAATTATGTGTTTAAAAATGCTGGATTTATTCTAACTAATAATTATTTTTAAAATTATTTTAAATGTACTAAACAATATATATACTTTTTTTAATTTTACAATGTAAATTTCATTCTGGTTATTACTTTTTTAATTTAATAATTTGTAGTAAAAATTAATATAGGCTGATTTATTTAACTAAATTTTGAATAATTAATTGTGATTTAGTTGTAATAGAAGAATAATTATGTGATTATATAAGGAAAAATTAAATAATTATTCAATATTGAATTAATTTGACAAAAGGTTTGCTTGTTAGCGATTTAAGATAAAACGTTTTGTGTTCTGTGTAATCTAGTTCATTAAAAAATAATAATAATAATAATAATAATAATAATAATAATAATAATAATAATAATAATAATAATAATAATAATAATAATAATAATAATAATAATAATAATAATAATAATAATAATAATAATAATAATAATAATAATAATAATAATAATAATAATAATAATAATAATAATAATAATAATAATAATAATAATAATAATAATAATAATAATAATAATAATAATAATAATAATAATAATAATAATAATAATAATAATAATAATAATAATAATAATAATAATAATAATAATAATAATAATAATAGTAACAATAATAATAATAATAATAATAATAATAATAATAATAATAATAATAATAATAATGTAATTTTTTATTAATGCTATTATTTTTACACTAAGTGAATACAAACTCCAATTTTACCAATGGCATTTAAAGCCGGTTCTTATTCAAATTTGTTAAATTCCCAATTATTGAAACACTAAGAAATGAAAAATACAATTATCTAATAATAGGAATAGTAGTAATAGTTGCATAATTGTACTTTTATCTTTCCAAAAATGAATGGGACATTGTTTCTTAATAATTTATTTTCAGATTATGTGCAATAACATTTTTTAATAAATGATTAAACTACTTTTTAATATGTTTCAGTAATAGTATATTTTGCAAAAAATATACTATTGACAATATAAAATATAAATAATTAAAAGTCATTGTCAAGTTTTATTTAAATTTTATTGATTTTTATACAATTTTTATACAATTCTTGAATGAAATTAAAAACTAAAAATAATAAAAATTAGCTAAGAATTATTTAAAAATAATTAATTAAATTTAATGTAACCTAGAAATAAATGTGTAAAGTAGTTCACGATAGTTGCAATTTACTTCTACAATAAAACAGTGTATTAAATAATTTATTATAATAAAAATAACTTATTCAGTGCAGAAAGTACTATATATATATATATATATATATGTGTGTGTGTGTGTGTGTTAAAACAAATAAATAACATTAAAAATTAATGTATGTTTCACTTATTTTAAATATAAACAAACTGTAAAATAATAAATATTACTTTTACATCAGTTTGTTTAAATAATCGGTTAATTAAAAAAATATTTTATAATTTTTTTTAACACTGTTATTTTATATTTTAACTTATAACGCTGTCAATATGTTTTTAATTAACTACGTTATTTTTTAATTTTAATTTTGCAACTCCAAAGGATTAAAATTAAACCGATTTTGTCTGTTCTAGGCTTCACTAAAGGATGCCTTATACAAAAGAGAAAAGTTAAGCCTTTTTTGTTTGCATATTAATTTATTATATATCTTATTTATGTTTACCGTTTTGTACATTAAATGTACTTTTGTAATATTTTAAAAAATTGTAATTAGAATAACGCTAAATCAATAAATGTATCTAAAACGTGGATATAAACTTTAATTTTACACCTGCATACAAGCATTTTTAGTTTTGCTAAATTTCTACTTGTTAAAAGTTATTCCAGTTAAACATTCAAGCAATAAACTTATAAAATTACTATTAATCTGTATCTTATTTAACTTATATAAATATATTAAACATAATATAAATAATGCTGTATTTTACAATTATAACCACCTAGTTAATTCATACGAACTATCGTAATTATTAATTTATAATATGAATGTCTAATAATCATATTTTTAGTAAGTACGCAAATGGATAATTATTAAATTTATTAATTTTTAATAAACGATTTTTATTTTTTTTTAGTTATTTATTAATATAAATTATAATAACAGAAAATTAACAAACTACAACTTGCTTATTTTGTTTACGGTAAAACACTACTTCAACATAATCAAATAAACTAGATAGAGTAATTGAACTAACAAATAAATGTAACCCACAAAATACCAAAATGTTATACTTATTTATTTTAAAAAAAACAATTATAACAATTTACATTAATTGCAACTAGAAAATATTGAAAATTGTATACAGGTTACAGGTTGGTACACGAGTTGAGTAGGAGACAATTTTCTTTAGATCCTCGGTTCTGATGTATTGACAATATCGTGTTCAGAAAGAAAATGAAATTAAAACAAAAGTTAAAAATAAATACCCATCAACCACAAGTGAAATTCGAAAGATCATAACGATCATAGGCAGTCTTGAATGACATGACCGAGATGGCATTAACTACCTGAGAAGGTAGACTATTCCAAGCATTAATAACCCTCTGAGAAAAGTGGTGGAGCCTCAACCTGGATTGCACTCTAGATTTAGTCAGTTTGAGGTTATGTCCCCATAAGAGTTATTAGATAGTGTGAAAAAGGGGAGGAGCCAAATGTTAAATAATGATATGTCCCTAAAATAAGATTCCCCAAAGCCTCCTGTTCTTTAGAGGAAATAGTTTTAGAAAGAGGAGCCTATCCTAATAGAGGAGATGTTTTAGAGACCTAGGTATTTTAGTTATCGCCTTTTGCAATTTTTTAAAGATTAATGGAGTCAGATTTTAGAATAGGAGCAGTGACCTAGCAATATTCTAAATGTGGTCTGATATAAAGCATAAAGCAGACGCACACACTTAGGAGAAAGACTCCCTAGATTTCTTTAAAGAACTTAATTAATCGGTAGCAAGTTTGAGTGACTTTAGAGTGATGCCCTGTGAACTTTAATGCAGAGTCTATGGTCACTCCCAGATCTTTTATAGACTTAACCGTTTTTATCCTGTGCGTGTCCTGATAAGGCGTTAAGAAAAGATTCCCTAATGGCCTACCGAAGGATATATGTTTACATTTTAACAGATTTAGAGGAAGAGAGCTGTCTACAGACTATTGACAAATGTTGTTAATGTCAATCTAAAGCTGGTTAGGATTCGACCCCCAGATCTTGACATCGTCTGCATATAGCAAAATATTGGACAGGGTCACTTTAGGTAAGTCATTAATAAAGATAATAAACAAAAGAGGCCCTAACACTGATCCTTGGGGAACGCCGGAACTAATAGGGCAAGGTGGGGATATATCAGAGCCTAGTCGTACACTAAAAGAGCGATTTGCAAGAAAATTGGTTATCCAAGCTAGGATAAGCCCAGAGATCCCAATTGATCTTAACTTTAACAAAAGTAGGTTATGTGGCACTTTATCAAACGCCTTAGCGAAGTTAGAGTAAATGGCCTAGAGTCTAATAAACTCGTGATGCTATCTGTATAAATTATTAAATTAGTGAGGCAGGACCTTTTGGGAAAGAAAACCGTGTTGTGTGCAGGGTTGATTAGTTTATATTTAGCAACGTAATCAAGTAAATGAGTCTTTATTAGTCTTTCCATGATTTTACTAGATGTGGATAGTATACTAATAGGTCTGAACTCTCAGGCGTAAACCTAGAGCCTGATTTAAATATTGGCCTAATAAATGCAGACTTCCAGATGAGTGGAGGCTGACCAGCTAGAAGGGAGAGGTTAAAGATATGGGATAGATAAAGAGCCAGTAATCCAGCACATTCTTTTAGAACTCTAGGATAGATACCATCAGCGCCACAAGAAGTTGATTTAAGTCTTTCAAGTTGTTTACAAACTAATTGAACCTCCGAAGTAAAGGGACTAATTAATGGATCGGAGTCTAGGATGTGGGATACAGGGGAATCAGAGCGTTGAAATACCGAGTTAAAGTAATCGCTAAAACATTTACAAGCTTCGCCTCTAGTTAAAAGTGAACCATTGTCCTTTTTCAGGCAAGGTAGGGAGTATTCAGAAGCACGCTTATCCTTAATAAACTTGTACAGGGTGCATTTGTTGTCCTTAGCTTTTAGTAAAAGTTTGTGAACCTGAAGGTCCCTATGTGTCTTAATTAATCTGGAGCATTAGTCCCTAATTAAAATATAGTTATAGTAAAAACAGAGGAGCTTAAAAGATTTCCAAAGATAGAAAAACTTATTCCGCCTTTGGATTAAACGAACAATTTTTCTAGGGAGCCTAGGACTAGTGTGAAAAGGAATTCGATGCGGAACGAACTTGTTGATGTCAGTTTTAATAAAACATACAAAGTGGAAATACGCCTGTTCTAGATTATTAGCATATACAGGACTCCAGTCAGCCAAGGCGAGGAATTGACGAAAATTGGCAATTGTTGTACGTCATATAATTTGAGTAAATTTTATTGGATGTGGGTTCTGTTCTCTTCTGATTGGTTATTGTCTAGTTAAGTTGTAATTGGATATTTTAAGCACTATGTAATGTAACTTTTTTGCTCGCCTCATTTTGCAATGGCGTTAGTTGGTGCACCGGACTGGACTGACGTAGTTATTCCAATTAGAAGGAAGTAAAAAATGCTATTCACGCTTTTTAAAACAAATACCAATAGTGAGTTTTATCATTGTGTATCTGAACTAAACCATGGAGGAGTTAAAGGATTTCCACAAGAAAGTTTTTTAGAGCATATACGTTTTTTACCATAAGCGAGAATCACAAAGTACCGGACTTCGTAAAACCAAGTAGCTTCATTTTTTATGTAATTTCTTGTAGAATTAAAATTTAAATTGTCTAGCACGGTTAAACTAAGGAACAATAAATAATCCCTTCAGTGGCCGAATTCGAAGCACGAAAACACATGCTCAAGTGAAGAAATTGCAATTGATCCTGACAGGAGGCTATTCAAGGAGGAGGAATATGAAAAGAAGTCATAACGAGGATCGTATAATTTTTGCAGAAATTGGGTCACAGTACGATGAGATTTAACCTAATTTTTAGAAATTTTAAACCCTGAAAAAAATACAAGAACATATGATTGTTAGAATAACAGTAAAATGGGAACTTGTTTGATGTCCTAAGTTAATGCGTGTGGATAAAACTTGGGTAAACAGGCTCACTTAAGTAAATCAAAATGGGATGTTTTATGCAGCCATTATTTAGGAACCTGAACTTACTGTACTGTTGCCCCCAAAATAACACTAGTATTATACTTATCCATCTCAGTTTCCATAAAGATCGACCTCGTTTGTAAAGAAATGCAGGAAATTCGATTTGAAACTATTTACTAAGATTGCACTTAACATGAGTCACTTTTAATATAATACATTGACAATATAGGTGATTGAATCAAGATGGCCACATAATCATTTTTAAGTTGGACATTTTGTAAAATTTGATTCTGTTTACTTAAACTGATCTCAATTGGGTATTTATTTTAGACATAGCACAATGAATAACTTCTTCCCACTCTTTGTCTTAGATCTTAATCAAGCATATAAAATTATGTTTATGGCCATGCATCATGTAATAGTGTTTACCATTTGTAAAAACAACCTTCTCATTCACCTTGTCTCATTAGTCAATGAGCGCTTATACATTACATGCACATAATACACAAAAATAACCTCCAGATTTAAGACCTGCAATACTGATACGACAATGCAATACCTTTTATTCCAGTTTTTAATTAATAAGTAGATCTAAAATTATTTTAAACAATGATCACTTTTGCAAGTATTATTTGTACAGTACTTAACTGTCTATTTATTGGTAAATCAAAAGGCTTGTGTAACATTATTGACGGCTAATCACATAACGGGTATTCTATGTAATTTTTACATCATGTGATAATGTAAAAATATCATTTTAGTCTGGTTTAATAATAAAATAATAAAATAACAATTTCTTATTTTAGGAAACATCCTAATATGACTCTCAGAAAAACGCAGGTTTAGTTAAATGATACTTATTACATTGTTACAAAAACCAACATAATTATAAAATATAATCCCTTGTCGTAGTTTATTATAATATTATTATAATATTATTATAATTTAGAAACTTCACATATAGTATAAAAATGTTTTTTGTAAACTGATAATATCTACTTTAATGATAATCTGTAATTTACCATTTATACACAATTATTTTCTTCTAGATATTTTTACACTGAAAATATCCATTTTTTATTAATTACCTCTAAAATAAATACATTTCTATGTTATTAAGCAGTAATAAAAATTACTTAAAATGGTTTAAAAAGAATTAGTAAAGTATAAGCTATTCTCTCTCTTCATTTATCAATTTGCATCCATTTTATCGTAGTGCTATTGAATGCATATACAATGAGTCAAAGAAGTTTTGATAACAAAGTTGTTTTATTTAACCATAAAACAAGGGTTGATTTTATGAGTTTGAAGTACAAAATAACAACAATTATAAACTTCTGGTTAAGATTTAATAATGAATTACGATTAATAATAAATAAGAATTTACAAGTATTATTAACAAAAGCCAAATAGAAACCTCTTTTACAATATAAATAATAAGAATATAGTGTAAAGATTGTAAAATTATGCTATACAAAATTGCACTAAATTAAAAAACAATATAATATATAAAACCAATTCCTCAGTTAATAATTAGCATAGATAAATGAAACATTTTAATAACCTTTTTATTGCTTATAAAGTTTAAATTGTAAAATTTAGCTACTTGTGATAATGTAGTACATTATAAAAAATACGATTTTACGTTATTCTGTGTTCCTCATGTAAAAAAACATGTAATTAAGAACTGTGTATTTGCTGTTTTTTTCTAACAAATGCAAATAAATTATTGATTTTACGATACATTATGTTAGGTTATACGGAGCCTTCTATATTGTATATATTATTATCTACAAAAGACCTATATAATTACGATGAACTGTATTTATTTTATTACAACGAAACGTTAGTTAATAGTAAAAATTCATTACAGTAGTAATCCGTTATCGATTTTAGCTTACGTACATATTGTCCATTTTATACAATAGTTATAAAATAATTTCTTTCTGTTGTTAATATGACATGTGGATAATCGGAATATTGTCAATTATTTTTATAAATTAAGTAAAAAAAATGTGTAAAAACAGATTAGTACCAAAAATTATACACAACAATGCTTTAAATTAACTAATAATAGTACGGTCCAATACTAATAGTGTTTCTACAAAAATAGAAAATTAACATTTAATAAAACATTTTAGTGTTACTGCAATACATTTTAGAACTAATAATTTAATAACTTTAATAAATAAATAAAACTGCATTTTTTCCCCAAATTAACAATTTAATCCCAATATACTGACTACTTTTTTACCAACAGTAAATAATAAAAAGCTTATTTTCTATTGGTTTTTGTGATTTTATTGACATGTCTATTGAAAACGGACATATTCACACTAAAACCATTTTTATTGGTCCAAATTATAATCATAAAATTTTATAATTTTTTTTTATAAGGACGGTTAACAATTGCCCGAAAATTCACAAAGTCAGCTTTTCTAAAGTCAGGAATCGGTGAAGGGTTCTCACGCTTAATGTAGAACCACAAGGAGGGAGGAACACTTCGAAAAACAAGGGAATATGGTTATTTTTCCCAAAAGGAGATGGAGTCAATATAAGAGGATTCATTAGTGAAAACAAGGTCAAGACATGATGGGGATTGACCGAGCCTATACCTAGTAGGAGCTGAAACATGCTGAGTAAGAGCATGCTTGATGCTAAGCCTTAGAATAATATTATCAAAATGATTTGAGCCGGAGAGAGATCGCCAATTGATGGAAGAACAGTTAAAGTCCCCCATTAAAATGCGGTGTTTGTAAGGGAGAGAGAGGCAGAGTTTGAGTTCAAAAACAAAAGCCTTATTAGAGGTTTTTGATAATGAGGGAGGGCGATAGAATAAAGAGCAAAAATTGTGGAAGCCTAGTGCCAAATGAATTAACTCATAATCTATCTGAGGAATACTTTGGTAAGAAGAAACAGTATAAGATAAGTCATTTCTGATATAGAGAAGACAACCACCCTTTTTACCTTTACTAGAGTCTTGCTTGACTTTACTGTAACCCAATATAGATATTTCGCTATCAAGTATGTCTGCGGAGAGCCAGGTTTCTGTGATACCAACAATGTGGGGACAGGAGTTTCTAACTTCTTCTTGTAGTTGAGATAATTTATTAAGTAGACTTAAAGCGTTTGTGTAGAGTACCTTTATAGAGGAGAGGTGGGGAGGAGAGGAGACAATTGCCTGAGACGATGCATTATAGGGAAGGGAGTATGACTTTTGGAGAAGAATCCGAAAATTTGGTACATCATTGGTGGTAAACTTTAATGGGGTAAGTTGAACTATGAGAGTTCTATTATCTAGAGAGGTTAAAGCCCTCGCAAAGTTTTTAACGCGTTTATCCCGAGAGAAATCATTAAAAAGATGAATTCCAGGAAAGGTAGAGCGAGCCTTAAACCAGCCTTCCATAATTTCATCCTTAATAAGGGAAGACTTAAAAGTAACCAAGATGGGAGGAGCTGAATAGGGTCGCTTACAGGAAAATTTGCATAATTTAAAATTATTAACCTTAGGGGAGCAAGAGGAAATAATATCAGACACCAACTCCTTAAAGTTAATAACGTTACCCTTAAGTTGTTTTTCATAAAATTTTATAATTCACAAGTTTCTGTTATTAGTAAGTTATTTTTGTTTGTTTATTTGCATTTTCTACTATAAATCATTGTATTAAACTAATAATACTGCAATGTATTAAAAATAGATTAGATTTAGTTTGCTTGTTTCTTGTTATTATATGTACAAAGTTTATTAAGACTAAGTAACGTAGTGGATTTAATTATTATATATGGTTTATCTATCCAATAAAAATTAATAAATATATTTAATTTAGTTATTTTAAGCAATTTTATTAATTATATGTGAAATGTTAACATTAACAAAACGAAACAAAAGCTGCAAAACATACATTTATTATTAATTTTGCACTTTAAAACTTAATATTTTACTTTACTTTTTTTTTATTCCTAGTGTTTAAAAATATTTTAACTTTTGTTTCATAAAATTTAATTTAACAAAATTACAATTTATTTTTAAAAAACATTTATTAAATTAGTTACAATTTTATCTTTAAATAAATAATAAAATAATTAATATTTACATACAATAAAAATTTTAAACAATTTATTTTTATTAAATTTTCAAAGACATAGATTGTCAGAATACCAGCGCGATTTGGAATTATCGGTACAGTACCGTTTTCTATTAAGATTATTAAGTTCTTGTTATTAGTATAATTTAATTAGCTGCCATTTTGATATGTTACTTTAAGTTTTGAATAAAATGCCTTTTGTCAATAATTTGTTTTTAACAAATATATTAGTTTTATGTATTTCGGGTTTGCAGGTTTTTAAACAATTTGATTAGATTAGAGACCTTTCGGCGACACGTTTCGTAGGTTTCAGATCAGTACACAAGTTAAGTAGTAGAAACTTTTTTATTCTTTGAATCGAATGAGAGAAATAGAAAATTAAGGGTGAGTTAAGGTGGGGATTTGTCACAATAAACTTGGAAATTAAGCCGAAAAAGCGACGGAGATTGTGATAAAATTAAAAATTATAAAACTAGAGTAAAAAATGTTAAATATGCAAAAGTAACAATAAAATAAGTTATGTGTTAAAATGTTAAAACACTGTAACAATGTTCAAAAGGCAAAAAATGAAAATATATGATGACGCCCCAATTTGACGTATAGCGTGACGTTGCCTCACTTCGTAGTCGGATTAAGATTTATTTTTTACAGTGAATTTAAAGAAATGATTTGCTTATTAGTTTTTAGCTTTGAAATACTAATTACAAGTTTGAGATGTATTGATATTCAAAATTAATTACCATAGGTAATCCTTTTTAAAAGATGTTTCACATCCTATTTCTGCGTATTTGCAGAAGTGATTGATTATTATATTTTAAAAATTCATTGTTTGATTCTTCTCCCGCATTTTTAATTTTTAGTAATTCACATGGTGTGTGTTCCTTGTATTGTTATACCTATTATTTTATGGATATTACACCGTCTTATTTATCCATTTCTACGCTATGTTCCGGGTTTAGGAAAATTGATGGGTTTTGAAAACGAAACCGTATGTTTTTCTATTTTGTTTCAATGAATTCAATGCATATTATATACTAAGCTTTATATGTTGTGAACAAACAAAAGTGCTCCCTTCGACATACACTAACTTTTTATAGTTCCCTGTTCTAATCACTATTTTGCTTTATAATAGAAATCATCATCTTGGCTGCTGGTGACGCGGTCACCTTTTTCATTATTTCCCATATTTATACGACATGTAGAACGATCGATTTCGATGGCTTGACAAGCGTAGACAAACGTGGTAGATAGTTTTTTGGCTGGTAGACGGCATCCCCTGTGACGTCGCCACTGTTCGCAAAGATTGACGAGGCTGCCTGATTTTTTGTCAGGGTTATCTCCCTTAGCCCAAGGGCTACATATGATATACGTATCTTAGATACCTTGGCATCCTGGATGGCGTTCGCACCCACTCCGCCGTAGCGGAAGCCCAGTTATACCGCTGTGCACTCGGACCCTCGTTGTTATTAGTCTAGATGCCTAGGGGCACCCGTAGTTCAGGATGCACCACGTGGAGGACTAACAGTCAGGAATATCACCATCATTGGAAATTGAGACTTTATAAGCATTACTCAAATCCTCATTCATCCCAAGATACCTGTCAGAGGAAACGTAGTGCTTAAAGGGTATCCCAAGTTATCTATTTATCATATAAAGCCGGTTGAGCTTGTAGATTTATTAAACGGCGTCAATTCCTGTGAATACGGGCGTCGTAAAGAAGCGGTTTTCTAGCAGAATTTTCATTTATTCACCCAAGCTTAATTCACACCTGACAAACTCTTTGCATAAGAATTTATGATTTTATGCGAATTTGGAACTAATAAAGAGGTGGCTCTGCAACCAGCTTTTGTTATATATCGGGTTTCAAACGTTTATTTAAATTTTTGTAAATCCTATGACTGGAATTATGATTTTACTTCTTTGTCATATTTTATGGAATAGTGTCTATTTGCTCTTTCTTAAATAATACTTTTGTGAAAAAAGTAAGGTTATCTACTTTGCTCTCTAACCTTCCTTCTTTTTCAACCGTAGATGGGATCGGTTATGATTGAGTTAAACCAGGTTAAAGAAATTAATTATTTCCTTTTAAAAACATTTAAACTGGTCTTATATGTTCTCAAATTTAAGCATTTTACATTTTAGGATTAGTAAACATTATTTAATCTTAATGATGAATGTACGATTTCTATTTTTCAAGTCAGAAAACGACAAACAGCAGGGTGAAAATGACAATGTAGATATATGCAATGAAAAGAAAATGAATGAGTCTATGAACACGGACCAGGTAATGTTGCTTCTTTGCACATAATGATACAATTATAGGGAATATTGAAAGAAAAAACAACATGAATTATTTATTTTTTCCTGATTTGAAATGCTTCAATAAAAGTTATGATTTATTTTTAAATGACTTTTTTGTTTTGTGACGGGTTGGCTATCGCTACTGCTTAACCTTTCGATAGTTTAATTTTGAACAACAACGGTTAGCAGTAGAGCCACCTCTTCAACAGTTACAACTTTGTACAGCATCCCGAATTCCTATGCGAATAGGCTGTAGGATGCGAGTTGAATTTGTGGCTAGAAGACCGCTTTCTTGTGACGACGCCAGCATTTACAGGATTTGACAAGGTGATCTTTCGGTTTGACCAATCCACAAAATTAACCGGCTACATATAGTGGTTAGATACCCTGATTTACACTTTAAGCCTTTTGAGTGTATGCTAACACCCATTCACTGAGCGGCAGTCCAGTTATACCACTGTGCATTCTCTCACTGCTGTTATTAGTCTGGATGCCTATGGGCATCCAGTTCAGGAATATCACAATTGTTGGAAATTGAGACTTTACAAGTATTACTGACATCCTCAGGATGCTAATGATTCTGACAACTTGAGTAATATATTTCATTCATTCATTTTGCTGGTGACGTGGTCACCTCTTCATTATTTCCCTATATTTATACGACATGTAGAACAATCGATTTCGATGGCTTGACAAACGTGGAAGAATAACAAAAGCCTCTTTTTTGGCTGGTAGACGGCATCCTTGTGACGTCGCCACTGTTCGCAAAGATTGACGAGGCCGCCTTGATTTTTTGTGTCAGGGTTATCTCCCTTAGCTCAAGGGCTACATATGATATACGTATACCTTTAGATACCTTTTAAGTATCCTGGATGTATGTTCGCACCCACCCGCCGTAGCGAAAGCCCAGTTATACCACTGTGCACTCGGACCCTGCTGTTATTAGTCTAGAGGCACCTAGTCCAGGATGCACCACGTGGAGGACTAACAGTTAGGAATATCACCATCATTGGAAATTGAGACTTTATAAGCATTACTCAAATCCTCAGGATCATTAGCATTCCTAGTAATATATTCAGTTTCTAAAAATGTTAATCTGTGTCCGCGCTTCTATGTGATCCATTCTAGACTCAGGATAACGAGGATCAGGGACCGAATTTATATTGATATAACTGCTCTTACTTCTTGGGTAGTGCTTACAAGTATGCGCTCGGGGTACTTAAATCGTATTTTAAGAGATACGTGTATTATGTGTAGTTGTTGAGATAGGGGAGACAGCTTTAACACAAATCTAATGATTCTGTTAACTTTTATCAGCTGTGGCGTAGCTACAAGGATACTGTTGTCGTCCATACAAGGCTTTCATTGCATATAAAATACGAGAGTCAATTGCTTCAGGTACTACAAATTTGTATACAAATATCAAGTGATGTGTTTCATTATGATGGTTTGGTTGGTAGGGCTAATTATTGTAAACATATCTTAGTAGGAAATCGTCCAAAATGTGTTACAACCGATTTGGCAATAATTTATAAAATCAACCCAGTTTCCGCCTGATATACGCTGAACTAATACAATCCTTGAACATGACATCTAATTAGATATTTTGTCCATCGCAATGCGCTACTAGTTGATCTTGCCGTATATGTGAGATGCAAATGGGTTTGAAGATTTGAACAATGCTTATAAAGTCTCCAATGACAGTGATAGTCCTAATTGTTCATCCCCATGCAGTGCATCCCAGACTAGGTACCAACAGATTAATAACACTAAGAAACGAGTACACAGTGGTATAACTGTGCTTCTGCTACAGCATGTGGATCCAAGTATACACCCAGGTACTTAAAAGGCATATGTATACCATATATAGCCCTTGATCTAAGATAAATAACCCTGACAAAGATTCAGGCGGCTTCGTTAATCTTTAGTAACAGTGGCACCATTACAGCGATGCTGTTTATTAGCCAAGAAACTTTGTCCTTCTGCTTTTGTTACGTTTAATATATTGTATATGAAAAATAATGAGATAGCCACGTCACTGACTAAAATGAATACATGCATAATATCTTTCAAGACTGTGCGGTTGACCGAACCTATTCGACAAACGATTCGAAAGTTAAGACATTGTCGCCAAACCTTTGCTAGATATTGACGGACGGGTGGCAGAATGAACAGCGATAAGTTTGGGCTTCTACTTTATCCGAATGGCATGCTAATAATCCTGAGGATTTGATAATAGCATTTACGACTGTTCATCCTCAACGTGATGATTGGGTGCTCACAGGCATTTAGGCTTGTAACAGAGTTTTTTTATATTTGAGATTATCTTGATAAACGGTATTGTCAATTTTCGTCAACATTAGCATCATCGGACAGAATTGACAAACGTCCATACCGGAATAGAGACTTGCTGGATAACTGTATATCCCAATTTCTTTGATTGAGAAATGAATGTAGGCATGCACTCAAAGTAATGAAAAATATTTTCATCGTATGCAGTTTTTTGGCTAAGGGAAATTGTCTACAACGAAAAACAGCCAAAGCAATGTTCTCCACCTCCCATTGTATCTACCAGTTCACTTGCAGTTGCGGTGACAAGCATATTGGTCGGATAATTCGTCGTTTATCTGAACAGGCCAAAGAACACATTCCCAATTGGATTGAAAAAGAGTCCAACTCAAATGAACGTTTTTGCACTTTGTTAATATTACGTCACTTGGTTCAAACAAAACACCGAGTTAACTTTAATGATTGTTTTAAAGTGGTGATAACTTCTCAAATTGCTAATATGTTAAAAACACTTGAATCTGTTTACATTCACACATTAAAACTCACTTTGTGTGCACAGAAACAATTCATAATTTCATTAAGTTTATCGTGGACTTAACATATGCATGTTGCGTATGTGTATGTATGTGTAGTTACTAATCTTAAGTTAATTACATCATATATATATATATATATATATATATATATATATTGATTCTTATATGTTTGTGACTGAAGAGAATATACGAAATGAATTCATCTCACAGTTTACGTCTTCTATTATTTTTGTTTGCAAAATTAAATAGTCTAATTAATTTTTTATAAATTCTGGACTCAATACAAGGATACCATTTACACTGGCTAAAGTACTTAATCAATTTTCTAAGTTTGTTTTTCTCTTATGATACACTCAAACGATTCTCGATAGATATAGTGATGATCATGTGGTCACACCTTTATTATATATATATATATATATATATATATATATATATATATATATATATATATATATATATATATGTACGGCAAATCAACCAATTGTCAACCATAAGCGTAACAAACGTGAAAGAATAATAAAGTTACTGGGTTCATAAATGGCATTTTCGTGACGGCGCCACCGTTTGCAAAGATTGACGATTGTCATGATTATATATGGTAGACGCATAACTTAAAATACCTTTTAAGTATCCTAGGTGTGCTTTTGCATTTATCCACCAAGAAGGAAGTCTAGTTATACTACTGTGAACTCTTCGTTTTTGTAATCTAAAATGCACCACATGAAAGTATTGCTCAAACTTTTAAAAATAAAGTTAAATTTAAAAAACACAATTGATTAAAGAATTTTTATTTGCAGAAAATCAAATCCAGTGGAAGTTGATTTTTCAAAACAAAGTTCAATGTAAACCGAAAACATACATTTACAAAAGCATAAGGCTTTTTTATCAATTTGCCTCTTCCATATTACAAAGTATTAATTTTTTCTAAAGTATATCGTTTTTAAAAAAATATTTACTAGACAGGATATTATTTATTTTTTAAACCCAAATTATTGTACGCTTTGTCATTGTTTGGATTGATATTCGAATGTACTTTTGCTTCACCAAAATTAGGCACCATTACGTCCAACTGAATTGTAGATTTGCAAGTTGGCAATTTTACGTCGCTATCAGGTGCACTTTGATTCATTTCAATAGCTAAATTATGTACTAGTTTGAGCTCAAGGACCTTATCCTGATAACCGTTAGTCTCATTTGGCACAGGCAAAATATGCAAAGCTTTTTGATCTATATCAATGGGCTTGTGTTTGTCCTCTTGATCTTCAGCAATTGGTTCGAGGCTGATGTTACTATCCGACTGGTATAGGGAATAGTAAATGCTTGTTGTTGACGATGTGCGATGGGAAATTGAATTTCTGCCAGTTATCCAACTACGTGCGTACATTGAATTATCAACAACTGCAATGTCCCAAATGGATTTTTCGTTAAGGACATTTTCAGTTGCGCGTTTCACAATGTCAGCTGATGCATGTTGACTGATTATGGAACTGCGTTTGACTACATTCATTTGCTTGTTATCGGTAACAACGCTGGAACATTGTACATACGAGGTAGGTACAATGGCTAAATGCGTTTCGTTGTCGATATTCAAAGTTACAACTATACTTATTCGAACAGTTGGCGATGCAGCATTTGGATGTTTGTCAAGGTTATTTGTCGGTTGGTTTAGCTGTACAATAGACGGTATACTTGCCTCGGATGCAAGCTCTATTTCGGCGACAGCGTTTCTCTCGAGCTGTTGGTCTGACATCGTACTTAAATCAGACGCGACAATTGGCAAAACTGGCCTATTCAAAGCAAAAGAAGTGCGATTTAAAGACGTCAAATCGGCTGAAGAATGAGATGGCTCATTGAAATTGGAAATTGTATGCTCACTCTCAGTAGACAATCGATTTATGGATAAAACATTATTGTCAACAGACAAATTTTTCTTTTCATCGTCTGCTGATTTGCATTCATCTAACCAATATGCTGATACGGATAATGTCATTAATGGTTTATGTTGGTCCGGTGTAAGATTATCATTATCAGCCAACCGTTCAGTAGAAGATTTGTTGTCTTTTACTTGGGAACTTTTAGCTAAAGACACGGAAGGACTGGGTGGTTGCGATATATGCACTGATAATTTTTGCTCATCTAGATTGCTAATGTACGACGTTTTCTTCTGTGTATCGAGTGTGGGGATATTAGATATAGATGGCATTGTTTGTTCCACATCCGTGATCGCTTTTTGGATATCATCATTAGTCAAACGGTCCACAGAAAGTTTTTGATTTGATACCTGCTGAATATCAGATTGATCTGTGTGAGTAATATCATCTTCAAACAACCGATCCGTTCTGTTTTCTGTAGAAGCTTGTTTATACACTGGTTGTTGAAATTCTGGGACAAGTGCATCATGAGCTGACGTTTGCGATACATTTGCTGACCCTTTTCGTATGTCCTTATTGTCCACAGACAAGCTTTTCTTTTCCGCTTTTACTGATTCTTGTTTTTCTGATAAATGTACGGATGTAGAAGGTGTTTTTGACTGTTCCGTTTTTCCCAATGGTTGGACATCAACAATAGATAACTTGCCTTGATTTACTTGAGATTGTTCGCTTGTTTGAAGCTGAGTTTCATGTGGACTGGAAGGTGTGTGTACTGACGTTTCATGTATGTCTCTTTCTGAGATACTCTGGGTTGATGATGGTTGGATGTTTCTGGATGGTGTTTCAATGTCAACGATGGGCTTTTCGTTTATAAAAGATCTGTCATCTTTTATTGATTGACTTTCAGCCGTTGACACTTCGGGTTTATTTGTATCATCAATATGCAAACGTTTTTTGCATTCATCCAACATCGATGATTTGTTTGATGGAGGTTCAGATATTGATGGCTTTGTTTGTTCTACATCTGTAGTCGGTTTTTTGGTATCAAGATTGATCAAGTGGTCTGTAGAAGGTTTTTTATTTGATACCTGTTCAATATTAGGTTGATCTGTTTTAGGAATATCGTTTCTAAGCAATCGATCCGATTCTTCTTCTGTAGAAGGCTGTTTATTAACTGATTTTTTGACTTCTGGGACAAGTGTTTCATAAACTGGCAATTGCGATTTCGTTGCTGACATTTTACTCACGTCCTTATTGTCAACGGACAAGCTTTTCTTTTCCGCTTTTGCTGATTCTTGTTTTTCTGATAAATGTACGGATGTGGAAGGTGTTTTCAGTTCTTCCCTTTCGCTCAATGGTTGGGTATCAACACCAGATAACTTATCTTGAATTACTGGAAATTGTTTGCTTGTTTCAAGCTGAGTTTCACGTCGAGTAGAAGATTTTGGTGTTTGTATTGACATTTCTTGTATGTCTCTTTCTGAGATACTCTGGGTTGATGATGGTTGGATGTTTCTGGATGGTGTTTCAATGTCAACGATGGGCTTTTCGTTTATAAAAGATCTGTCATCTTTTATTGATTGACTTTCAGCCGTTGACACTTCGGGTTTATTTGTATCATCAATATGCAAACGTTTTTTGCATTCATCCAACATCGATGATTTGTTTGATGGAGGTTCAGATATTGATGGCTTTGTTTGTTCTACATCTGTAGTCGGTTTTTTGGTATCAAGATTGATCAAGTGGTCTGTAGAAGGTTTTTTATTTGATACCTGTTCAATATTAGGTTGATCTGTTTTAGGAATATCGTTTCTAAGCAATCGATCCGATTCTTCTTCTGTAGAAGGCTGTTTATTAACTGATTTTTTGACTTCTGGGACAAGTGTTTCATAAACTGGCAATTGCGATTTCGTTGCTGACATTTTACTCACGTCCTTATTGTCAACGGACAAGCTTTTCTTTTCCGCTTTTGCTGATTCTTGTTTTTCTGATAAATGTACGGATGTGGAAGGTGTTTTCAGTTCTTCCCTTTCGCTCAATGGTTGGGTATCAACACCAGATAACTTATCTTGAATTACTGGAAATTGTTTGCTTGTTTCAAGCTGAGTTTCACGTCGAGTAGAAGATTTTGGTGTTTGTATTGACATTTCTTGTACGTCTCTTTCCGAGATGCTCTTGGTTGATGATGGTTGGATGTTTTTAGATGCTGTTTGAATGTCAGCGATGGGCTTATCATTTGTAGAAGATTTGTCATCTTTTATTGGTTGACTTTCAGCTGTTGACCTTTCAATATGTGAACGTTTTTTGCTTTCATCCAACATCGATGATTTGTTTGATGGAAGTTCAGATATTGATGGCTTTGTTTGTGCCACATCTATGTTTGTTTTTTTGGTATCAAGATTGGTTGGGTAGTCTGTAGAAGGTTTTTTATTTGATACTTGTTGAATTATAGATTGATCGGTGTCAGTAATATCGTTTTCAAGCAACCGATCCGTTCTGTCTTCTGTAGAACCTTGTTTATACATTGGTACTTGATCTTCTCGAACAATTGTACTATTAGCCTGCGATTGCGATTTATTTGCTGACGTTTTACTCACGTCCTTATTTTCTACAAGCAAGCTTTTTATTTCCGCTTCTGCTGATTTTTGTTTTTCTGATAAATGTACGGATGTAGAAGGTGTTTTTGGCTGTTCCTTTTTGCTCAATGGTTGGACATCAACACCAGATAATTTGCCTGTATAATCTTGTTTATTGTCTGATCGTTGAGTCTCAGTAGGTTGTGCATCTTGACCGTCCGTTTTTTCTGCTTGCTCTAACATTTGGTCTGTGTCTGGTTTATCAATGTACGAACTTTGTTTTTGTTCGTATACTGACTTTGTCGGTAAAAGATTTGTGGTCGTCTCGTGGACACCCACAATAGACGATTGATCTGGATAAGGTAGATTTTCTGTTGATTGTTGCATTTGAGGTGGACAAGCAACAGGAAATGAAAGTTCAGACATATCAGCACTATTAGTCGCTATCATTGATTCATCTTTGAGCTTGGACGGTACTCTTGTTTGTAACTGTTCAGTCTGCATTTTTGTATCATCAATAGACAACTGGGCTATCGACTGTTTTTGACTTTCAGACAAATTTTTAGCAAGATTTTCCATTATTTCTGTTGAACGCTTGTGAACGTTTACACTGGGTAGGCTGTCTTTCCTTTTACTTGTTTTTACTGATTTATCTGACAGACGAGCCGATATGAGGGATGTTGTCTGGGAGTTCTGTGTCGACAGTCTGCTACTGGACCATTTCCGTTTTGTATTAATTACACTTGACAACTGTTCTGAACTGTCATTTATTGAACTTCGTTTTGTGTTCAATTTTATTTGGTCTTTAGACCACCGCCGTGTCGGTGTTGCATTTTTTTGATTGTTGACTAAATTATTACTCGTTTTTTTTGTGTTTGATGAAACTTTACTACTATTTGGAGTTTTGTTTTGCGATTTTTGACTTATCACACTGGTTTTCGACTTATCTACAAAAGAATCTTTTGGTTTGGATACTTTTGTTTTCACTTGGCTAGACGTCTGATCAAGGCTTTTCCTTCGGTTTGAAATGGATGAATTTTTTAATGTCAAACTCGTATCTTCCGGCAATGCTTTGTCGATGATTTCGTGAGACAATGGTGCTATGGTCTGTTGATTTTGACTGTCAACATCATTTTTACTTCCAACCTGCTCATCATCTGTGTTGACCCTAACGCTTGGTTTATAATCAATAGGTTGAATGGGACCAAATTGATCATTGTCAATATTATTATCATCATCATCATCATCGTGAATTATTGTTGGGCTTTCATCGTCCTGTTTCGTTAACAACTTCAGTCGTTCGCTGTTAATTGTTTCCAAATCATTAACAGTTGCTTCCAACAATTCTTTGACAAATACACTTATTTCTCGAACCAACTCGGATTTTTCATTCAATGCAATTGAACGATCCGAGTCGACAATAGAAAATGTCGTTTTGTTGACTTCCATTTGAAGTGACTTTAACAATACGTTGGGCTTTGAACTATGACTCAAACTAACAGTATTCATTTCGTCATCATCAACATTTTGATCTAATGGTGCCGATTTGGAATAAAAATGTTCGGGAATGAATTGAGCTAAACTTTGTACAATTTGATCAACAAAAATGGATATATCGAAATTGACATGAATATTGGACTGCTCTTGTTTGTCGTGGCCTGGAACAATTGTAATGTTAATTTTCGTATTGTCATCGTTGGCGCCACTTGGCGTATTGCTAATTTTCCCAATTCCATTGATGCTGTTTATGAGATTGACCAATTCCTGATCGGTTTTAATTACTTCGTTGCCATCGACCGACACCTTAATCAACTTCCAGTTGGCTGCAACTTGATCTGGAGCTTCGATCGATACGATTTGTCCATTGCTGTCGGTTTGAATGTGAGCTGTTATTGATTTTTCTAAAGCCAGTTCGATGGTAATTGTGTCGTCGGAATCGCTTTCTTTATTGGACACTACCGAGTTGTCATTTGTTACGATTTCACATTGACCTTGTTTTAACTTTTCTTCGAATACAACACAATTTTCCTCTTCCTCCTCCTTTTGAACAGATTGGATAGAGCAATTTCTAAGAGATTTTGAGTCGACGTCTACTTCGCTAAATTTGGCACTTATCAACTGCTTTTCGTAGGTAGACACATCTATTAGCTGGTCTTTAAAACTCATTACAATGTCGTCTGACATTTCAGTCAATTCTCGAGTTTCATTAAATTCCTCTGCCAATTCTTCCGATTGACTGACGACTTTGGATTTGCAAATAAATTTCCCAAGCCATCGAGAAAATCGATTTTTGCGTTTGACAGGTTTAATTGACCGAGTGGTTTGACGTAGTGCTGCTTTCCTTTCGAACCGCTTGCTCTTTGCTGTTGCTCGGTGTGTCTGACACAAGGCACATGTGGGTTTGACGTTTGACGGATGCGGAAAGTATGCAAAAGGACGGCTAGCGATTGGATACGAATAGGTGCGTTTGAAGCGATTCGTGTAGGCTAAATGACAACATATTGAAGGTTCACGTTGACTTGGACCTTGGGTTAAGTCAATTTGGCTGTTGGACTGATTATGGGCATTTTGGGGCATGCTTTTCGGAAAAAAACAAACACACACACACTCTTACAAATTAAGGTTTCTCCAGTATGGCATAGATTGTGATTTACTAGAAATAAACTGGGGCAATAAGACAACAATTACAGCAAAACAACAATAATAACAAAGTCTTGTTGGTATTGAAGATTCTGCAAATCGAAGATTGAACTTTCTTTCGGCTTTCACTCAACAGTGTCATCTGTGTAACTCTATCATCCAGATACGTCCGGTCACTTCTTTGCCGTTGTTTGTCGGAATGGCGTCCTTTTGATTATTTCCGTAGCAGTATAATTTTTTTACAGAGGCCAAGTTACTAACCTTGCACTCAAACCCTCCTCCTTTATCCAGGCTTGGGACTGACTAGATTGAATCATTTTTGAATCATTTCTAACCCCGATGCCTTGATAAACGTAGCAAACGTATAAGAATAACGAAGGTTCTTGGCTGGTAGACGGTATCCTTGTAACTACGTCAAGGTAGAAGTCCAGTTTTACCGCCGTAAACTCGGTCCCTGATCCATGTCATTCTGAGTCTAGAATTGTTCTCACTATTGGAAATGGAAACTTTATAAGTATTACTATATGACGATAAACGCCTTATATTCCTAGCCTGGCACTGGGAATAAATGTGCATTTTCAAGTTGCATAGTTTTTAATAACTTTTTTTAAAACTAAAACAAGATCCAAATAAAATAAATACCAGAAGCATAACTCTGATAAAACATTAAGCGACCTGGTTAATCTTTGCAAACATTAATACCGTCCCAAAGATGTCATTTATCAACCAAGAAACTTCGTTCTACTCCTACGTTTGTTATTCTCATCAAGCAATTGGAGTCAATAGTTTACTATCCTGTACAAATATAGAAATAATGTAGAGGTGACTAGGTCACTAACTACAATAAATGAAATGTCATGTGAGGTAAACTTTGGCAAAGAATGCACCTATGTGAAATAATTCTTATTAAGTCATCGAAGTCAATCGTTTATATGCCGTATGAATATGGAAAATAATAAAGAGTTGATCACGTCACCAATCAAAATGAATGAATGAAAATGGTTATTATTATTATTATTATTATTATTATTATTATTATTATTATTATTATTATTATTATTATTATTATTATTATTATTATTATTATTGAAAATATTGACATCGATACTGATATGTACCCAATATTTTTATAGTCTTTTATTTCCAATAACATCATATAATAAATATTATTACTTTATACATAAATCAACTCCGCCAAGTTTGGATTAGAAATGATTCAATCTAGCCAGTCTCAAGCCTGGATAAAGGAGGAGGGTTTGAGCGCGCAAGGTTGGCAACCTGACCTCTGTAAAAATTTATACTGCTGCAGAAACAATGAAAGATGACGTTATTCCGGCAAACAACAACGTTTCTGAATGGCAAAGTTACCAGATGACAAGGTTGAGTGAAAGCCGAAAGTTAGCGCAATCTTCGATTTGCAGAATGTTTAATGCCAACAAGACTTTGTTATTGTTGTTGTTGTTTTGCTGTAATTGTTGTCTTATTGCCCCATGCTTATTCTTAAAGCAAAAGGGTTTTGTATAATATATATATAATAATATACATAAATCAATCAATGATTACTGTACCTGAATTGTAAATTATTTCCATAAATTTTTCATATTTATAATAAGAAAAATTGTACGTCTTATTTAATCCATCTTAATACATTGAGTTGTCAGCATAACTTAGATCATTTAAGAAATTGAAGAAATATTTTTAAATAATTAAAAAATCAATATTGATCACGTTAGTATATTTTACAGCTGGTATATATATATATATATATATATATATATATATATATATATATATATATATATATATATATATATATATATATATATATATATATATATATTATTATTATTATTTAGAATATGCAGATAATATCAGTCTATTTTTTTATTTTTTTAAATATTGCTACTTTGAATGTTTTACGAGAAACATCTTTCAGCAGTGGACATTTTAGCAAAGCCAAACGTGGGCCCGCATTTTGGTGCCGGTGATGGGATTCGAACCCCCATGCCCACCGAGGTCCGAATTCGAGCGCTGTACCGCTAGACCACCCCGGAAATGATGCAAAATATGACGATACATTTCTGTGACATCTGCTTCAGCTAAACTACGGATTAAATGCTCAAAAACAAACGTGTTGTGCACAAAACCAAATGAATTTTTGTTAACCAAAATATTGAATCTGTTAATTCTTTTACATATACAGGAAATAATGTTTCGTTTATTTATCCGCCTAATGATCAAACTTCGGCTATTCACATTAATTTTTTTGAGATGCCAATAATCCTGAGAATTTGAGTAGTGCTTATAAAGTCTCAATTTTTAATAATGGTGATATTTGTGACTGTTTTTCCTCCACATGGTGCATCCTGGAGTAGGGGCCTATAGAATCTAGAATAATAACAGCAGTGACTGAGTGTACAACGGTATAACTGAGCGTCCGTTTCGGCAGATGGGTACTTAATAGGTATCTTAGGGTATGCGTATACCATATGTATCCGTTGGGCTGGGAGAGATAATCTTGACAAAAAATCAAGTAACCTCGTCAATCGCTGCGCTTAGTGGCGGTTTGTTATTCCTCAACTTTTGTTGTGTTTATTGAGCCATTAAAAATAAATTTTTATTATGCCGGACAAATATAAAAATGATGAAGAGGTTATTACGTCACTAACCATATAAATAAAAAAATATGGTAGCAAAACGTGGAAGTGTACATACATGATTGTTAAAATGGTCAATGTTCTTCATTACCAATGTTTTAGAAATATGTTAAAAATTATTTGTTGCAATCACATTCCAAACAATTAAATCATAAAAAAGAAATAACTTTTGTTAATCACATGACAACATTACATATAAACAAAATACATTACAAAACCCTTTTTTACATCAAATAATAATAATAATAATAATAATAATAATAATAATAATAATAATAATAATAATAATAATGATATTAATAATAATAGTAATAATAATGATAATAGTAATAATAATAATAATAAAAATAATAATAATAGTAATAATAATAATAGTCATAATAATAATAGTCATAATAATAATAGTAATAATAATAATAGTCATAATAATAATAATAATAATAATAATAATAATAATAATAATAATAATAGTAGTAGTAATAATAATAACTACAATAGTAATGATAATAACAATAGTAATAATAATAGTAATAATAATAGTAATAATAGTAGTAGTAATAATTATTATAATAGTAATAATTATAAAAATAGTAATAATAATTATATTAATAATAATAATAATAATAGTAATAATAGTAATAATAATAATAATAGTAATAATACTAATAATAATAATAGTAGTAATAATAATAATAGTAATAATAATAATAATAATAATAATACTTGGTCAAATTCTACGTTTACCGTCTGAAAGTTTAACAAAAACAGTTGTAAAATAGACAATTGAAAAAAACAAAAAGACGGTTGGTAGGCAACCGAAAACTTAAATGTACATTATTCTGGGAGATCTCACCAAACTAAACGTCAGGAGGGACTAAACCAAGACATTAGCTAAAATGTTTCATAAGTAGAACAATTTTATCTTTTACCTATATAGCTATAAGATTTTTGTATTGTATTGACCAAAATTTAACAGATATATTTTAGTACAACAATAATTAATTAAAATTTTTAAACACAATGAACAGTCACTAAAATATTCTCATTTAGACTTACTATCAAAAATGCAAAAATATACACAACTATATATACTACTTATAAATAAATAAAGTAGTTGAAACAAATGTTTAGAAATAAAAGCATTTAAAACAGATTACTTGTCATTACCGTTGTTTTAAATTATTTTTTTTAAATAAAATGAATCACTTTAAAAGAATTAATTATAATAAACAATGTGTATAAATCGCTTTATTTTTATTTTGAAAACGAAACAAAAGTCCCGCGAGGCGGATTTGAACCACCGACCTGAGGATAACCGCATCAATCTACAGTCCTTCGCTCTGCCAACTGAGCTATCGCGGGACAATTAATCGCCTCATAATTGTTTTTGAATATGTAAAAAAATTAATGATCATTCGTATAAATAGTTTCAATAATTATATAGGGACAATTAATTTTCACATATATTGCATACGTCACGGTTACCATTCTGTAATAAGCACATGCTCTATCTACTGATGAATCACCAGTCTTGATAGCATTAAATCCCATTTCTTTGTTTTATTAATCCTAATTACTACATTGTGAATTTTTATACCCACATATTGCGTTCATTGGTTATAAAATAAAAAGTGGGAGTGGAATATACACTCATACTTAAATTGGGACAAGTAAGAAGGAATTTATCTGATTGCGTTGTATCAGGAATTGTAACAACAATACATCTGTTGTGTTCATAATTTTGACAAAACAAGAACATTTCGACGGATGCTTTATTTGTTTAAAAACTTCCAGTTGATAAAAAATGACATAACATAGCATAAGTTGGTGGCACCAGTCACTTCTGCATTAATTTCAAGTTTGAATAACTTTTTGAATTCCAACACGAAAATATAGTAGGATACGTATTGAAGTTAGGGAAATAAATGAAGTTTCTTGCTTAATGAGCGGCTTCCTTAAAATGACGCCAATGTTTACAGAAATTGACAAGGCAATCTTTCTTAAAGTTGTCACCGGTTGACTGATCCATAAGCCTAACCGGATACCTTGAAATACCTATTAAGCATCTTGGGTGTATGTTAGCACCCATTCATTGAATGGAAATCAAGTGAAAGCCAAGTTATACTGCTGTACACCCGGCCCCACCTGTTATTAGTCTAGATGTCTGTTGGCACCTAGTCCAGGATGCACCATGTGGACGATGAACAGTCAGGAATTTTACCATTACTGGAAATTGAGAATTTATAAGCACTATTCAAATCCTCAGAATCATCAAAATCCCAATATATGCACAGACCATTCGAATACGGATGTTTGCTCGTCCACGTATTGATTCGTTGATATAATCCATTGGTTTAAAAAATGTTTAACTTTTTTTATGCGACTATTTAAATCGTGACATGTAAGCAGTTGGGGACAAGAAGAATCGGGCGGTTGGCTGCAGTGAATGTCAAATGGAAAATTGGTTGATGCAGACGATATAGTGGAATAGAAATAGTTTTTGTTTGGTGGATGTATTTGATAATTGGAATACGTTAGGGGTTGGTCCTGTTTGTACAGTAATGAGGCTGTCGAGTTGACATTGGGTTCGGATGACTGAAGAGAAGGATAGACACCGTACTGGCTTCCTAAATGATTGCCTATCCGTGCTCTTTGTACGGCTAAAAACAAATCATTTAAAATACAAGTTCAGTTGGGGATAGAGTGTATTTGGAATGCATTGAAAGCTTAACATATAACAAATCGATGTTATGATAATGACATTTAAAAATGGTAATATTCCCAACTGTGTAGAACACTCTGGATCAAAATAAACCCGAAATAAAAAATGAGCTAATGTGGTATGTTCAAGATTTTATTTCAGCAAATGGGAAATAACTCCTACATAAAATCAGTCAATTGTAGGTAACAGTAAAGCTATGACAAAAATGTCATTTTTTAAATTAATTAACTTCATCACTTTTTATGTTTGCAATACATGCATGCAAGCTTTTCCCTTTATTGCGTAAATACTGTACAAATTAATTAGCGGAAATGTTTTAATTATTATTTCCAAAGTGGCATACAATTTACGTTTCTGTAAATATAAGTTATACTACAAGTTACATTAGTAAAAAACTTCAAGTTTCATCCATTGACACTTATATTATTGAAAAAATAAAATTTTCAAAAGTATTTAACATATTGAAATATACGTTATACTGCAAATAGGGAAAAATTGTTAATGCATTTCATGTGACTAATTTCCAACCAGCATCATAATTTGAAAACAATATTTGAAATTCCCATAAAAAACACCAGTTGCCTAACAAGAGAAAAAAACAGATTTGGAGGGAGGGGAGTTAAATGTTGGGTTTTTTCGCATAACAGATCACAACACCATTTCACTGTTGCTATATTGTGTGTTTTTTTGTTCGAACTACCCGCAAGTTACAAAAATAATTTACTGTTTTTTTAAAAAAACACTCAAAATTTAAACATTTAAATTGGGGATATGTGTTTCCAGTGTAGAAAATATCGAGTGAGTTATTAGTATTCAAATAATAATAATTATTTTTGGTGAGTTATGTAATAAACATTTAATGATAGTAACGCTCATTTGGCGTAGCAATTACACGTCATTTAGTGGTTGGAATACAGTTCGTGAGATAACATCCAGATGCATATATATATATATACATATATACAACAAGTAATAGCTAAAACGGTATGCGTTTATTTATTAATGAGCATGAGAAAGGCGATGAATTTAAATAAATGAATGGAAATTAATATATTCACTACTATCCAGAAATAATCTTAGATTTGCACTGTAAGAAATTAGACAACAAAAACATTAATAATAATAATAATAATAATAATTTAATCTAGCCAGTGCCATGCCCGGATGAAGGAGGAGGGTTTGAGCGCAAGATTAGCTACCTGACCTCTGTAAAATAATTATACTACTACGGAAGCAATAAGAGACGCTATTCCGGCAAACATCGGCAAAGAAGTGATCGCACAAATCTGGATGACAGAGTTACACAAATTGAGAGGGTTGAGTGAAAGCCGAAAGGAAGCTCAAACCTTGATTTTTTAAAATCATGTTAGCATTAAATAACGAGAATTTGCTGTTGTTCTTTCTTGCATTAACAGTTATCTTATAATCCCATGCTCATTATTTTAAGCAAAAGAGTTTCGTATATATTATTATTACTGTTATTGTTATTATTATTATTGTGCTGAAAGCTACTTCTACTGAAGTATCCAAGCCAATAACCATAAATAATAATAATAATAATTATTATTATTATTATTATTAATTATAATTATAATTATAATTATAATTATAATTATAATTATAATTATAATTATTATTATTATTATTATTATTATTATTATTATTATTATTATTATTAATGTCTTTACACAAAATAAATCAGTTAAAAAGTAAAATAATTGTACAGTAAATAACAAGATGAAAGGAGTGAACTCTTCAAATACATACTGACATTGTAAAACCGTCTGGTTTTATCGCAATGACATGAGGGAATCAGACTTTCTAAATTATAACATTAAATATTCCATCGCCCATTTTCTGCGACGCACTAAATAAAATCAATAAAACAATAAATAGCTGCAAATTTATTAATTTGCCTATGTCGAAGTTCTACTTATTTGAAAACATTTATTGATTATTTGGACACTTGCAGTACATTTTTATTATTGCCGTGCACTTTGATATTAATCCGTCTAATTTACTGAACCAATAGTTTACAGACTGCGTTCTTCTATTGCATTGGCTGATTAATCAAACGATTAAACAGTTTGTTTGCATTGTTAGTGTTCCAATTGCAATGACATGATTCACTCTACTATCTTCCGATATCTACATCGTCAATAACGACCTTCCAATGTTCGCGTTGAGGCAAACATGAGAATATGGTCAGCATGATTATGCGTCAAATGCTCATCCGAATAAAGCAACAATAATGTATTCCTACATCATTTATCTAAACATTTCCATAATTTATCGATTTATGACCACTGGCAATTTAAAAATGGGAAAGTAATAAAAACCACAGTTTGCCAAAATAACTCGATCGCCCATAAGTAGTTTAAATTAGTAACATCACATGGTGACGCACTACTTAAATAATTAATTAACCAACTTTATTTTTACTATTTTGAGTGTTTTACGAGAAACATCTTTCAGCAGTAAACATCTTAGCCAAGCCGCATTTAGTGCGGGTAGTGGGATTCGAACCCACGTCCAGTCAGGACCAAGTCGAACGCTGTATCGCTAGACCACCCCGCCACGTACAATATTTGCACAACTGTGTGCAACAGTCGAACAGCCACATATTCCACATCTACTGCATCGAACAGAAACACGACGTTACGAAACAATTAGAGTGAATAGTGTACATAATGGATGTTGACTCAGTAACTTTCGATGGAGTCACAGGACAAAACAGTGTAAAACATAACCAATCTTGGTGAAGCATAAAAGATGACACATTACTCAAGTGATGAGTACAAATCACATCGTTTGTCGTTTTCAAATGGTCATATGACACAGAGTTATGTATCGTTTTGAAAGTGTTACATGGATGTACATAGCTTGTAACTAAGCTAGTTTTCAAATCATTATGGTTTTGCACATACACACACACACACACAAGGGGGTTGGTGAAGGTGGGGAATTAAAAACAAGTGCTGTGTCATATGGGTAAGGAAAAATTGTTTCTAATTTGTAATAGAATATGCTTAAAACGTTGTTTAGATAATAAAACTTTGTAACAGCTTATGTGGCAAACATGACATAGTTATTCTTGTACGATTAGTTTAAATTTGCTCCGTGTGACTGTGTATCATTTTTATTGCAGTCATTAAAATTGCGCAGTACTATTAAAACAAGTTGAAGAATGAATTTCGTTTGTATAATGACACAATCGTTTATATAAGTTATATAAGTTTGTTATCTAAAATCTTGATAGCTTTCATAATTTCAAAATATTTATTTTAACTACCTATTTGGTTATAAGTAGTATGTGTATTATGAATTAATTTTTAACTGTTTAAACAATTGCAATGTGTTGTTTAAGTTCGCCTAGCGAATCAACTAAATTGGGCGGTTTTGAATTTTAACAAAAAACAGTTATCATTAAAAAGGACATTGGACACTGAAAAATCTACGCAAATGTTAGTCTTGTTGGTTAATGTGGCCTTCAATATATGGAATCATTTTGTTGCTCCACAGGGTCTTTTAACTTATTAGAATTTGCTGTTGTTTTAATAATAATAATAATAATAATAATAATAATAATAATAATAATAATAATAATAATAATAATAATAATAATAATAATAATAATAATAATAATAATAATAATAAGTTAACTGAAAGTAGTTTAAATCTAGGTTATATAACTGCCAAGAAATGTCATCAACTTGATATTATCTTGATATTGTCTTATACAAACTAAACTTAGTTAATAATCTTTTATTGCTGATTATGAAAAACAAATAGGTAAAATCAATTAATTGATAATATGTTTAAAAAATCTTTTTACAATCTGATTTTACTTTTTCTTTAACATGTATTGTTTTTGTGATTAAAAACTATCATATATATATATATATATATATATACATTTTTCTAATTGCTACTAATTCACCGTACTGGTGCACTTTTCAGTACATTTTACAGCTTTTTTAATTGATTTCATTTAGCTGTTGTTGATGTTTGAATTATTATTATTACTATTACAATTATTTTTTTTAATTATATGTTTGCTACTTTGAATGTTTTACAAGAAACATCTCTCAACAGTAGTCATTTCGCGAAGCCGAACGTGGGCCCGCATTTTAGTGCCGGTGGTGGGATTCGAACCCATGCCTATCGAAGTCCGAATTCGAGCGCTGTACCGCTATTATTATTATTGTCGTAATAATAATAATTATTATTATTATTACTATTATTATTATTATTGTTACTATTATTATCAGTATAACTATTATTATTACTATTATTTTTATTATTATTAATGCTATTGTTATTGTTACTGCAATTATTATTATTGTTATTACTATTATTATTATTATTATTATTATTATTATTATCACTATTATTATTATTATTATTATTATTATATACCAAAATTCAAGTTGCTGTGTTCGAACAAAAAATGGTCATACTGCTATGTTCGAAATTGTCACGGGAGTAGTCAAGGATGTATTTTGTCACCGTTTTTGTTTCTTCTGGTAATTGATTTTATTATGACTCAATCCATGAATAATTTGTCTTATGGTATCAAATGGAACCAAGGCAGATTAACGGATTTGGATTTTGCAGATGATATTGGTTTACTCAGTGAAACCCCAGAAATGATGCAAAATATGACAACACGACTCAGTGATATCAGTTCTCGTATCACTTGAGTAATGTGTCATCTTTTATGCTTCACCAAGATTGGTTATGTTTTACACTGTTTTGTCCTGTGACTCCATCGAAAGTTACTGAGTCAACATCCATTATGTACACTATTCACTCTAATTGTTTCGTAACGTCGTGTTTCTGTTCGATGCAGTAGATGTGGAATATGTGGCTGTTCGACTGTTGCACACAGTTGTGCAAATATTGTACGTGGCGGGGTGGTCTAGCGATACAGCGTTCGACTTGGTCCTGACTGGACGTGGATTCGAATCCCACTACCCGCACTAAATGCGGCTTGGCTAAGATGTTTACTGCTGAAAGATGTTTCTCGTAAAACACTCAAAATAGTAAAAATAAAGTTGGTTAATTAATTATTTAAGTAGTGCGTCACCATGTGATGTTACTAATTTAAACTACTTATGGGCGATCGAGTTATTTTGGCAAACTGTGGTTTTTATTACTTTCCCATTTTTAAATTGCCAGTGGTCATAAATCGATAAATTATGGAAATGTTTAGATAAATGATGTAGGTATACATTATTGTTGCTTTATTCGGATGAGCATTTGACGCATAATCATGCTGACCATATTCTCATGTTTGCCTCAACGCGAACATTGGAAGGTGGTTATTGACGATGTAGATATTGGAAGTTAGTAGAGTGAATCATGTCATTGCAATTGGATCACTAACAATGCATGTGAGCAAGCGAACTGTTCAATTGTTTGATCAATCAGCTAATGCTATAGAAGAACACAGTTTGTAAACTGTCGGTTGAGTAAATTAGACGGATTAATATCAAAGTGCACGATAATAATAAAAATGTACTGCAAGTATCCAAATAATCAATAAACGTTTTGAAATGAAGAGCACTCGACATAGGCAAATTAATAAATTTGTAGCTATTTATTGTTTTATCGATTTAATTTAGTGCATCGCAGAAAATGGGCGATGGAATATTTAATGTTATAATTTAGAAAGTCTGATTCCCTCATGTCATTGCGATAAAACCAGACGGTTTTATAATGTCAGTATGTATTTGGAGAGTTCACTCCTTTCATCTTGTTATTTACTGTACAATTATTTTACTTTTTAACTGATTTATTTTGTGTAAAGACATTTCGTAATGGTAATAATAATAATAATAATAATAATTATTATTATTATAGTAATAATTGTAATAATAATAATAATTGTATTCATTTACGATTCACTAAACGGAAATTTTATAATCATTTCACAGCTCATTCCATCTATTTTCTAACCAATGAAAATCGGTCTTCCAATTCCACCTTGTCCAACTCTCTATCCCCAACCAATCAAATAATTTTTCCTCTCCATTCTGATTGGTCGAGATCCAATTTTATACATATATACAAACACACGAATTCAATAAACGTTTTTTTCGTTTCAAATGCACCCGTCATCTGATATTTACAACGCTGCATCGACCTCCCATTCCAATTTATCGACGTCTTTGCATGAGCCGAATCAATACGGCCACGTTACTTGCTGGAACAAGACGAACTATTATGTCACACATCCGACGTATGGCTACCATCCAATAAGATATGCCAATAGCTATCATTATCCGGAACATGTGTATTGCAAGAAGAAGGAACAGGACGAAGAGGATGACGAGCAGGTGGTGGGACGTTGTGACAAAGTCGAGGAGATGAGAGACGAGGATGTCAATGATACTCAAATATCGGATCAGTCTGGCAGTACTGAAACAGATGACATACAGCGCATGTGTCAGGTATGTGGACATTGTTTTGGTTATTAAATCTTGTTTTAAAAGATATTTGTCAAGATTGAGTGGAGTTGTTTATTGCGGGTCCTCGAATGGCTGCGCTACTCTAATTTATCATGACTACTTATATAACTTTATTTTTTATTCAGTAGTATATATTTGGAAATTATATAAACATATAATTTTATTTATATTTATGCAATGATTTTATTTTTTGTTTGATAAATAATTATTATTAAATTGATAATTATAATAATCAATAATGTTTAGTTAAATGGTCATAAGTAGAAAATGTTAAAAGGTGGATTGTTGACATGTTTTTAATTAATTTTCGTCACTTGTACACAGTACTTTTTTAAGAAATATTTACAGTTTACAATGCAACTTAATACGGGTCACTAACAGGCACAAACATAGGGTTACGACCGAGCTAAATGCAGTCAAGATCTGTTTTTGTGCTTTTCAATGTGTAAAGCAAGCAGATTGAAGGATTTTTAGCACGTTGGAAGCTTGATCCAGCTAAGAGTGTCATACACCATCAAGGGTCTCTCTTTATCCAACATTAAATACACCTAAAAAGCACCTCACGTTACATTTATTTAATTATCTGTAGTTCGAGTGACAATTTATCCCTTAGTTAGCATTTCTTGTTGAATCAATAAGGATTTGAACGGCGGTAAACGTTTGTACTTGTTGTCTACTTCAAACACCAATTACCGAATTGTTTCAAAGTGTTGATACTTCTCGACATTCCAATATGTTTCTATTTGAAATTTACGTATAACGGCTTTTTTAATTTTGTTAACGAATGGCAAATGATGGTTTATTTAAGTAGCAATTTTTATTCGGTGTAATTTAGACATTATCATTACATAATTTGAGGTAACCGCCTTTTTATAAAATAATCATGCGGTCCTCCGAACGGCTGCGCTACTCTAATTTACCATGACTACATATAAAACTTATTTTAATATTTGCCACTACATTTTTATTCAATAATATATATTTGGAAATTATATAAACATATAATTTTATTTATATTTATATATTTATTATCCTTTTTGTGTAATAAATAATAATCATTAAAATCTAATAGTAGAATTAATTTTTATTTTGCACCTAGTACTTTTTTTTGAAAATTATATCTAAAAATAACATTTTAAATGTAAAAGACAATATTATTGTAGTTGATTTCAAGGTGCTTTAAAATCAACTTTCCCAGAAAATGTCACTGCTACTAATACTATCTTTCAATGTGCAAAATCTATTGTTGATAAAATTAATACGAAATTTTGTGTCAACACGGTTGTTTTACATTAATTTAAGAATTCTGGCCCTAACAAAAACATTGATAATGATGACCTTGCATGTCACTTGACAATTGAATAAATAAATTTATTTTTTTATTTTGTACTTTTATTTTGTATTGCTTTTTTGTTGAATGTTATTCTATTTATTAATTTATTTTATTTATGTTTGCTACTTTAAATGTTTTACGAGAAACGCATCTTTCAGCAGTGGGGACATTTTAGCAAAGCCAAACGTGGGCCCGCATTTTAGTGAGCCGGTAGTGGGATTCGAACCCCCATGCCCACCGAGGTCTAAATCAAGCGCTCTACCGCTAAATCATTCTGGAACAAAGAATTTACACAATTTCTATTGCAATGAAATAGAGAAAAGACTTTAAGTTTTTACTGGACTCCTGCTCAATAAATATACACCTAAAATGCCTAAAAGTTATCTCAATGTATCTAGTTACAATATGTAGCCAGTTAGATTTGTGCATTTGTCAATCGACATCAACCCTAAAAAATATCATTTCGTCAACTTCTGTGGACACTGGCGTCGTTGCAAGAAAGTGATCTTTTTGCCAAGCAATTGCAATAAATAATATTCATTTTGGTTAGTGACGTGGTCACCTCTTCATTATTTCCCATATTTATACGACATGTAGAACGATCGATTTTGATGGCTTGACAAACGTAGACAAACGTGGAAGAATAACAAAGTTTCTTGGTTGGTAGACGGCATCCTTGTGACGTCGCCACTGTTCGCAAAAATTGACGAGGCCGCCTGATTTTTTGTCAGGGTTATCTCTCTTAGCCCAAGGGCTACATATAGTATATGTATACCTTCAGATACCTTTTAAGTATCCTGGATGTATGTTCACACCCACCCGCCGTAGCGGAAGGCCAGTAATACCGCTGTGCACTCGACCCTGCTGTTATTAGTCTAGATGCCTAGGGGCACCTAGTCCAGGATGCACCACGTGGAGGACTAACAATCAGCAATATCACCATTATTGGAAATTGAAACTTTATAAGCATTACTCAAATCCTCAGGATCATTAGCATCCCATAATAATAAAACAGTCAAATTGTACATTTGCATTTCAGGTATGCGGAGACCGAAGTACGGGTAAACACTATGGTCAATATACGTGTGAAGGATGCAAAAGCTTTTTTAAACGGTCGGTACGTAAATCGGCAACTTATGTGTGTCGATCGGGCGGTCAGTGTCCGGTCGACGCTCAAAGACGCAACCAGTGTCAAGCCTGCCGTATGACCCGATGTCTGATGGCCGGAATGAAAAAAGAGGGTGCGGTTTTCAATGATGTAACCATTAATGCCAATTTCATGTTTTATTAATTATAAAATTGTTACTAAAATAAATGTTACAATCATACAATTGGCTCCAAAATCGGTTTTAAGTGATGTGAATATTATTATTATTATTATTATTATTACTACTATTATTATTACTATTATTATTATTATTACTATAATAATTATTAATATTACTATTATTATTATTATTATTACTATTATTATTATTAATATTACCATTATTATTATTATTATTATTATTATTACTATTACTGTTATTATTATCATTGTTATTATTATTTATTATTATTATATTATTATTATTACTATTATTATTACTGTTATTGTAATAATTATTACTGCTATTATTATTATTATTGTAATTGTTATTATTATTATGATTATGATTATGATTATTATTGTGATTATTAGTTTTATTGCTATTATTATTATTACTGTTATTATTATTATTACTATTATTATTATTACTGTTATTATTATTATTAATATTATTATTATTACTGTTATTGTCAACAAAATCAAAGATTGAGCTTCCTTTCGGCTTTCACTCAACCCTCTCATTTGTGTAACTCTGTCATCCAGATTTATGCGATCACTTCTTTGCCGATGTTTGCCGGAATAGCGTCCCTTAATGTTTTCGTAGCAGTATAATTATTTTACAGAGGTCAGGTTGTTAATCTTGCGCTCAAACCCTCCTCCTTTATTCAGGCTTGGGACTGGCTAGATTAAATTATTATTATTATTATTATTTTTGTTATTGTTGTGTAATTTCTTACAAGGTTATTTCTGGATAGTAATAAATTTATTACTTTCCATTTATTCATTTAAATTCATTGTCTTTCTCATGTTTTATAATAAATGAACGCATACCGTTTCAGCTATTATTTATTGTATATATATATATATATATATATATATATATATATATATATATATATATATATATATATATATATATATATATATATATGCATCTGGATGTTATCTCACGAACTGTATTCCAACCACTAAATGACGTGTAATTGCTACGCCAAATGAGCGTTACTATCATTAAATGTTTATTACATAACTCACCAAAAATAATAATTATTATTTGAATACTAATAACTCACTCGATATTTTCTACACTGGAAACACATATCCCCAATTTAAATGTTTAAATTTTGAGTGTTTTTTTAAAAAAACAGTAAATTATTTTTGTAACTTGCGGGTAGTTCGAACAAAAAACCACACAATATAGCAACAGTGAAATGATGTTGTGATCTGTTATGCGAAAAAACCCAACATTTAACTCCCCTCCCTCCAAATCTGTTTTTTTCTCTTGTTAGGCAACTGGTGTTTTTTATGGGAATTTCAAATATTGTTTTCAAATTATGATGCTGGTTGGAAATTAGTCAAATGAAATGCATTAACAATTTTTCTCTATTTGCAGTATAACGTATATTTCAATATGTTAAATACTTTTGAAAATTTTATTTTTCAATAATATAAGTGTCAATGGATGAAACTTGAAGTTTTTTACTAATGTAACTTGTAGTATAACTTATATTTATAGAAACGTAAATTGTACGCCACTTTGGAAATGATGATTAAAACATTTCCGCTAATCAATTTGTACAGTATTTACGCAATAAAGGAAAAGCTTGCATGCATGCATTGCAAACATAAAAAGTGATGAAGTTAATTAATTTAAAAAATGACATTTTTGTCATAGCTTTACTGTTACCCACAATTGACTGATTTTATGTAGGAGTTATTTCCCATTTGCTGAAATAAAATCTTGAACATACCACATTAGCTCATTTTTTATTTCGGGTTTATTTTGATCCAGAGTGTTCTACACAGTTGGGAATATTACCATTTTTAAATGTCATTATCATAACATCGATTTGTTATATGTTAAGCTTTCAATGCATTCCAAATACACTCTATCCCCAACTGAACTTGTATTTTAAATGATTTGTTTTTAGCCGTACAAAGAGCACGGATAGGCAATCATTTAGGAAGTCAGTGCGGTGTCTATCCTTCTCTTCAGTCATCCAAACCCAATGTCAACTCGACAGCCTCCTTACTGTACAAACAGGACCAACCCCTAACGTATTCCAATTATCAAATACATCCACCAAACAAAAACTATTTCTATTCCACTATATCGTCTGCATCAACCAATTTTCCATTTGACATTCACTGCAGCCAACCACCCGATTCTTCTTGTCCCCAATTACTTACATGTCACGATTTAAATAGTCGCATAAAAAAGGTTAAACATTTTTTAAACCAATGGTTTATATCAACGAATCAATACGTGGACGAGCAAACATCCGTATTCGAATGGTCTGTGCATATATTGGATGGCATAGGACCTATTGTCCATCAGCTGAAAGTTCTGAAACAAATATGGCTTCCGTCATTGTTCATCCATGGTCGAAATGATGAACACTGTTCTTTCAAAGACTATTCATGCTTTGTCAAAATATTTACGAAGTTGGAAGAGTTGAACAATGTGCTGTCAAAAGCGGACAATCGTAATTACGACAGGCCTATTGTTGTTACTATTCCTGATACAACCCAACCAGATGAATTCCTCAGTCATTTTGAAAAAGACGTTTTGATTCAAAAGTCTTTTTTCCAACTCAAAGTAGTTAATCTTATTGAAGTAAGTAGTAAACAATAAATGGTGTTTTGTTTACATGTGAATTATTTGGATGAGTGCTTTATTATTGTAACCGTATGTAACAGTTCCGGTTTGTAAGCTTATCCTTACAACCATCTCTATTTGGAGGAAGGGGGTGGGGGTAGAATAAATTGTATATTTATTGACACAGCTTGCTCGGATATTTTTATTATCATTTTTTCATCATTCGTTGTTGTAATTAATTTTTTGTTTGTTTCTACTCTTCTCGCCGATAACGTGATGTTTGAGGTTGTCACAAGCATAGAGATGTGTGTGTGCTTGTTTACACGACTTTTGTTTGTTTGTTTGTTTGTCTGTCTGTTCGGTGTCCAAACTGTGTTTTGTAATAAAAATTGCCAAGTTTATATAGGATGACCACGTGTTAGGAAGGGCGACTAGAAACGAGTAGAATAGTGTCCAGTTTAACATCAAATAAAATTAATGTTCTTCAATGTATTATTATTATTATTATTATTAATATGATTATTGATCTTTGATTTGATGCGTTGACTACAAGTAGAAACACAATTGTAGATTGAAATGTTGAAACAGTTCAAGCCAAAGTGGAACAGTTTTAAATAAATGTGTTTTATTAGATATTATATATATATATATATATATATATATAAGAACAATATGATTTTTTACTGTTTGAATTTTTTATGGAAAGGTTTGTTTTTTAGCAAACATTTAGTATCAGTTGTAGTACTCAACCTCATATCTACTTAGCTTGGAGTTTAATCATTTTTAAAGCCTAACTGATCCAGTTTTAAATAAATGTGTTTAACTACAATGACTCTCTTTTCTATTTTATGTTTGCTACTTTAAATATTTTACAAAAAACGCATCTTTTAGCAGTGGACATAGTTCAGCGCAGCCAAACATGGGCCCGCATTTTAGTGTCAGTCCAAATCGAGCGCTATATTTCTAAACGACCCTGACACAAACAATAATATTATTAATAATGGTAATTACATTGTATTGAATTAATAACTTATACTTTAAACTTCTTGATAACTTTGCCCGGATAAAAGAGGAGGGTATTCGGCAGGAGGAGTATCCGGCAGTTGTTGCTATTATTGTAATGCCAAGGAACTAGTGTCGACATAGTAATTGTCTTATTTCGTTTTAGAGAATGATCGATAACGGCTTTTTAGTAATCCTGCGGAGTAACCCTATACAACAGCGACGTAAGATTTACGAATGCAATATACTATAATCAATAATATTTTAATTTTAGTTGTTTGATATTATTTGGAAATTTGTTGGATAGTTATATATTGTGATTTACAAAACAGTTTATATTCATTTTCTGAATTTATTATTTACATTTTGTTACACTAAATACATTTTAATAAACCCATATTTTGAGTATTGATTTAATTTTTGCTTTGTTTAAGCAGTCTAATCATTATATTGCTCTAGTACAATGTACAAAACAATTTGTGGATTATTAAAAATAAATAGTAAATTTTGATTATCTATTTAACAAATGAACTTTTAACTTTTTGTGATAATCCCTTTGTAACCACTCTAAATAAAAAGTAAACAATTTTAAATGTTTTTATTAATAACAGATTTTTAAATTTGTAACCATTAATCCTCTTTCTGTCTTAATACGAATTTAGAACTAAAATTTATAAATTAATGTTTTGGTAAATTGTGTAATTAAAAATATTTTTTTACAAATAACGTATATTATTTATATTTATAAATATATGCTACTGAAATATATATTTAAGTAGCTACTCGAATTATAAATATTTAATGCGTTTTTTTCGCTTAGAAGTTAACTCAATTGGGACAGCTTGATATCAAACACGTTGTTAATGAAATTGAACATTTTTGTTTAAATGAGTCAAAAAACAACGTTCCAATTTTATACAATTGCTATACCCAATCAAATCAAACTAATCACAAACGCTGGAAAATGTTAGCTAAAGGCCAAATAATGAAACTTGTTCAAAATATTCAAAAATGTTATTTGGATACATTTGAATGGTCTGTTATTCAGATTTTGATTTTGCTCAAAACAGGTAATTATACACATTTTTTAGATAATTATTTCATGAAATAACTATATTTTTAGCTTTACTACACATACTACTTTAAGCTATTAAAGTAGTTTCTTTAATTATAAGAACGTATGGACGCTAGCATACAGTTAAGTTACCTAAAAGTTACGTCAAGTTATACATTTATCAATTTCCCCTTTAATTGCATCGTCAGTCCCTGTAAATACTGGCGTCACCGCAAAGATTCGGTGCTAAAATCGATAATCCAGCAATGAATTATTAACCAATTACACGACGAATCATTTCTGATTGGTTTATTTATTTTTTCGTTTACAGATTGTTCGTCCAATCAGAAGCAAGTTCAATATTTCGAGCTTGTAACTTACATCGTCCATATATACTTGATCAAACACGTGATTGACAAGTATTCAAAAAATATACTGTACAACGCCGAATTTGAATCGATAAAAATGTGGCATTTACACTTTGACATGACTGAACGATTGTTGAATATTTATCAGATTATTGAAGAGCTACACACTATTAAATGAAGATAATTTGATGTTTTTTCAGTTTTCCAAAAATTACTTATGTATAGAATGTATCATATTTGTGCATTGTCCAGATTTATATTTTACAATAAACAGATTATTGTTTTATTTGTTGTGAATCTTTCAAATGTTTTTAACTAAAAATACAACTTTCTATATGGAGGTTTTGTTTGAAGCGATCAAATATTGCTTTTTCTAAATAAAAATACCTGCTAATTCTTAGCCTCAAGTTGGTAATACTTTCAAGAGGTACGGCGCTCAATTCGAACCTGGGTTGGCATGAGTTCAATCCCTTATCACAGGCACGACGTTCGGCTTCGCTACAATGCCCACTGCTAAAAGGTGCCTCCCGCAAAACATTGAAAGTAGTAAAACATTAAAACAAATAAATAAATCTCTTATTTATTTTGGTCCACGACTGTTTATTTAGCAGATAATTATTCACAACTAATCTTCATTGCTGAAGGCCATTTTGTTAACAGTTTCCTGTGTATTCCCCGCAAGAAGAGGTCAGACTCCTTCTTTAGGAAGGTACATTCTTCTTAGATTAAAAAAAACTCATTTAATTAAACGTATATAAAACCAATTCAATAAGATAACTTTTAACGTATAAAATAATTCTACAAATATACATCTTTACAATATACATTGCTTTTACAAAGTACTATTTACCAAAAGCGACAAATTATATTTTGCCGGTACTAATTCTATACTTATACAGCATATTAAAAGATCGATTATGATGGCTTGATAAGCGTAACAAACGTAGATGAATAATGAAGTTTTATGGTTGATAGACGACATCTCTGTGATGGCGTCACTGTCATCTGATTGGTCCATTAAACAAATGACGAATTGGCAAGTGTTAATCATAAATAATCGATACGTGTATTGCAGTAACCCCTTATGTTCCGAAGAACATGGGGCAGTGCATATGAATGACCGTCAGATTTTCGGATTTTGCCATAGTTTAATGAATAAGCTGATATCCTTTTGTCGAGAAAGTTTCATTTACACAGACATGTATAAAAACCCTCCTCCTTTGTCAATCGATAAATTACACAGTTGAAGACTTTAAAGCAATCGAATTGCATCTAATTATTAGCTTCCAGGTCATCACTGTCATTTTGGTTAGGAATGCGGTCAAGCTCTTCATCGATTCTGCAGAATATTGAACAAATGACTCCGGATGAGAATAACGAAGTGTCTTGACTGGTAGACGGTATCGCTGTAATGGTACTACTGTGCAAAAGTCTGTCATCGGAATCAAGCTGCTTTAGATAGGTTGCCGTGTTGTTTCTGTAACAATTTTATTTTACACAGACGCTCAAACAGTTGCTCATTAAAAATTGGAGCCTTTCAAACGATTGATTGATTGGAATTAATTAATATTAGCTTGTCAATATCACGCAGTCCATAAAAGAAGCGTCATTCTTTTTGCATTGAGTAAATGATTTTACAGAATTTTTCATTGTGGTTAAGCTCTTATATTTGTACATTATATTAAACGATCGATTACGATGGATTGATAAGCGCAACAAAAGTAGATGAATAATAAAATTTCCTGCTTGGTGAATGGTATCCTTATGACGGCGCCATTGTTCTCGAAGATTGACAAGGCCGCCTGAAATTTTTGTCAGGGTTATCTTTCTTAGCACAAGGGCTACATATGGTATACATATACCTTAAGATACCTTTCAAGTACCTTGTGTGCATACTTGCACTCATCTGCCAAAATGGAAGCCACTGTGCACTTAATCTCTGCTCTATCAGTCTAGGTGCATAGAATGCGCCACGTGGTGGTGACAGTCAGAAATGTTACCATCATTGGAAGTTGATATTTTATAAATCTTCAAGTCAACTGATCCTATTAGTTATTTTAGGTTTTTAGAGCTAAGAAGGAAGGTGATGAATAAGGTTCAAACTCTGAATCCTCTCAGTTTTGGTTTTAATAAAATTTCGGATTAACACATCAAGCTCATTTTCTATTGGCTGTTGTGATTTTATCGACGCCCACCTACTGAAAATTGACACACTCGTCCTGAAACTATTTCCATTGGTCGAAATTATGATCAGAAAATTTTATAATTTTTAATGATATGACATTTAACAACTACTCAACCAACGACATGGTAGAATGGGTATTAGATACTCAGAATGTTTTAAACATTAACTACTTTGTAGTTGCGTTATCATTCTACTAAAGTATTTGTTATGCTTCGGTTCTGGGTGGATTAACGTTACAGTGACCTACGTATTATGCCGGAAAGTCTGACTACCTAACCCACTAGAATTAGGGATCAAAATAAGAGTGCAATAAATAATATTTAGATTAGAATCAAATATTGGAGTGAGATTACTCAGTCAGCCCGTTGCCTGTCTGTCTTCATTCGGACTTCACTGTGATTGGTCGACTAATTCACTTATCGATCGTGATTTGATGCCGCCATTATATTTCCAATCATTCGAGGCATTTAAAATGAAAAAATCGATTAATATTTTATTTCAAAAATTTTCTCGTACAAGCTTCATGAGCATATTTGATGTCTTTCCCGAATTATCAATTCCTCCATGTATCCAGGCCACTCCATCTAGTGGGTTAACTGCGAAGACTGCAAAAGCTCTTGGTTCGTTTATTTTACCTATACTTTGTGGGGGATTAATAAATAAAAAGGGCAATTTATTAATTCATAGCGGTTGTAGTCACGTTTACATTATTTCTATATTTCTACAGCATATAAACGATCAACTTTGATGTAAAAAAATAATAAAGTTTATTGGCTGGTAGACGGCATCCTTGTGACGGTACCACAGTTAACAAAGATTAACCAGGCCACCTCATTTTTTGTCAAGGTTATCTTCCATAGACATACGTATACCTTAAGATACTTTTTAAGTGCCCTGGGTCTATGCTTGCATCCACCTTCAGTAGTAAAAGCCCAGTTATACCGCTGTTCACTCGGTCTCTGTTGTTATTAGTCTAGATATCTATGTGCACCTTGTCCAGGATGCATTACATAGAGGAGGAACAATCATAAATAAACAAAATTGTAATTAGTTCATTCACAGTGGTTGTAACAAATATATAGAATTGTTTATATTGTGTTCAGTTTTCTTGTGCTGGGGTGGTCTAGCGGTACAGCGCTCGAATTCGGACCTCGGTGGACATGGGTTCGAATCCCATCGCCGGAACTAAAATGCGGGCCCACGTTTGGCTTCGCTAATTGTCCACTGCTGAAAGATGTTTCTCGTGCAAACATTTAAAGTAGCAAACATAAAATTAAAAAAAATAAAATAATAATGGTTAGCGATATAGTCACCTCGACATTATTTGTATATTTATACAACATTTTAAACAAACAAATCCTATAAACGTAATAAAAATAAAAGTATAGAAAAGATATTGGCAAATGGACAGCATCCTTGTGACTACACCATTGTCCGCAAACAATGACAAAACCGACTACGTTCACGTTAACGTCATCTTTCTTAGCACAATGACTACATGCGGCATACATACACCATCAATGCCTTCTAAGTACCCTCAAAGTACCGTCAAAACGGAAGCCTACTTATACCGCCATGTACTAATCCAAGTTAGTCTGAGTATAAGATACACCATATAGAAGTTTAGAATCAAGATTATCATAATTTTTAAAAGGTGGGACATTATATGTGTCGGGACGGTCTAGCAGTACAACGCTTGACTCAAACCTGACTGGATGTAGGTTTGTTCCCCCATCACTGGCACCAAATGCGAGTCCACATTTAGTGTCACTAAATTGTCTACTGTTGATAGGTACGTTTCCTGTAAAACGTTGAAAGTAGTAAAAATAAACTCAAAAATAGATAAAAATAATCATGACTCAAATTCACAAAAACATTTTACACTGTTTTTTTTAAACTTTTTTCCACAATACAAAAAAAACTTACTGATACAATTCACATTTGCTTCCTTTATCCAACACAAGAAAAGCAGCATCTAACGAACCTTTTTTAAGCGCATTGAATCCTTCTCCCCCACAAGCAAACAAACCTGTTGAAGCTGGAATAACACATCCACCACGCCAACCACTGTTTTCAATTACCAAAAAAACAACATTTTTACTAGGAATCTAAAAATGACAAATTTTAAATCCAATGAATGTCAGTAAACTTCATTTTCCCCAAATCACATTTACTTGAAGTAAATATTTAATGACTGAAAAATGTCTTTATATTAAGAAAATAAAATAAATTTTAAAAATGTATTTTTAAAAAATATTTATTTCTTAAATATGTTTACACAATCCTATTATAAACAACAATTTAACATTTAAATTAAACATCACAATTTAGATTGTGCTACGAAAAATTTACTTTTGTTGTGAATGTGCCATTTTTGACAAATTATTATTTTTATTTACAATTTCGTCTATCAAATCCAATACAACTTTGCAGTCGGATTTGGGAAGCATAAGACAACCGGGATAATCAGAAAACCAACAATTATTGTTACTGTTTGCAGATTTCCAAGATAAAATATCAATTGACGTGTCTTTACGACCACCCATTGTAAGAAGCGTCGTTGACTTCAAGGGAATAGATGTGTGATAACTTCTAGAAGATGCTATCAACTTTGAATTTGCTTCGCAATATACATATTTAACAGTACTAACATTTTTATTTTCCGGAAAATGCGCTATAAATAAAAGTATTAAAATATATATTTCAGTATTAATTTAGTACTTTTTAATATAAAAAAAATAATTGAGAATATTTTAAAATAGTATTTAAAAAATGCAAATATATTTTTATGCATATTATTTTATTTTGTTTAAATAGCAAAATAATTATATATAAAACTAAATTGTTACAGAACAAATTCACATGTGTTCTAAATTATTAACCATCATATTTTAGTTGATACCTCACGTATCTATTGCTGTTTTAAAACTAATTTGTGATTATATAATCAAAAGTATAAATATAAATACCATGTAACAAATAAATATTTCCAGCTTTGCGTTGAATTCTTAATGAACCTTCTCGACCAATAATAATAGCAGAAAATTTATTTTTATCATTACTTGAAATAATCTGATTAACAGTATGTGCTGATAATCCGGCACCTGATGGAAATCCAGATAGTAAAGGTTCTTTTAAAGCAGGAGTCAACCAAACGTCATTAACTGTATCATAGGTATGTATGCCAGGTATCCTAATTTGACCATTCCAACCTCCTATTTAATTTTTTAAATAAAAAGTACAATTTAATTGATCAAATAGTCAATTTAATAAACATTTATTAATACTTAAATTTGTTTAAAAAACATATTTCATTTAATAATAAAATTGTTTTTACGTAATTATAATAATTTTACAATATTAACTAACCAATAAAAATAAGAAAACGGTTTTGAAATATAGTACAAGCATGCTGACTAAGAGCAGGAGAATTGTCAGTAGTAATATCAATCCATTGGTTAACTACGGGATATATTTGAATTTTATAAAAACCGTTAAACGGTTTTTTTGTAATTGATTTATCTGCATTTATTCCCCCATGAATATAAAAATAACTTCCAACAATTGCACCTAAAAATAAAACTCAGTTAAAATAAAAACCAGCATGATCTTGAAGATGTGGTCCATTCGTAATTGATAAAGCAGACCATTGTAATGGACATTGATCATTCATTTTAAAATAAATAATTACATTAGTTATAAACTAGTTTTTTTAAATACGATCCAAACAATCAAATATAAACATATATTTTAATAATACAATTAGAAAATTTAAACAAAAATTAAATTTATATGTTAAAAGTTATATATATATATAATTTATTAATATTTAAAATATAAAGTATAAAATTTATGTTAACATAAACAATTACACCATTTTAACGTTTTTAATATTTATATATATATATATATATATATATATATATTACAATGGTTGCGAGGTGTGCAAGATGAGGCGCGCATCACGCTACACGTCAAGTGGTGCATTATCTTATATTCTCATTATTTGTATTTTGAAGATTATTACAGTTATTCATTGTAATACAAAACTTTTTTTTGTATATTTAATACCTTTGCTTATTTTAAAAAAATATTAACTTTTTTACCATCTTCCTTGATGTTTCTTCTTAATTTCCTAATGTTTCATTGACAAAATCCTCTCTGTCGTGTGCTAATCTGAAACCTGCGAAACGTGTTACCAAAAGGTCTCTAACCTGAATAAACCACTTACAAACCTGCAAACCTGAAATAAGTATTGCAAACTCTTAATTTATACCGTATATTGATGAACGTTTAATAAATTGATAAAGAATAAAGGCTAAGTAAATATGTAATAATTCATAGTTAAAATATATCCTGTAAAAAATATTTTTTCTGTTTAAAATCCATATATAAACATTTATAAATCGTGCTTACATATATATATATATATATATATATATATATATATATATATATAAATTTAATTATATATATATATATATATATATAAATTTAATTAAACATTACTAATCATCATAATTATCGACTTTTCCTTTGAAGAAAGATTGCCTTTTTGTGATTAGCAGTTTTTAATTTTTTTAAAAATTTAAATACTGTAATTTAAATTAATATATTGAATTAATAATGTTTCAACGTAACTAAATAAACACTGGTCTTACTTTGTTCATTTTTATCATTATAATTTATATAAGAAAATTACTAAAACCGGTAGTAACGTAACAGCATTTGAGGACACTGGGCAATTAGAATTGATCAGATTCACTATAAATAATAAATTTACAGGTCGAAGGTCATCCACCCGTAGCTCAGTGGTTTAAGGCGCTGGCCTGACACCAGATAGGGCGTGGGTTCAAGTTCATGTGTGTGTAAAACTTGAAAGGTATGCGCTGCTGATGATTCCAAATAAGGATGAAACAGCTGTACAGTGCTCCTGGTTGACTGGAAAACCTAGTAAATTTATTATTTCAAGTGATTCTGACAATACTAATATAACATTTCTAAAACCTAAGTATCGTTAATTAACGAGTACTAGTTTTAATAATTATAAAACGTCCGCGTAATTGTTAAAATGTTTATAATAATTATTAATAATATTTTAAAATTTAAACTATAATAATAATGTGTATATAGAATAATGTATTACCCCCGATATCAAATACTGGATTTTGTTTAGTTAATTTGTATAAATCTGAAAAAATGTTTTTAAATATTAAGTATTAAAACAAAATTTAAAAATTACATATTTATTACATAGTTAAACAAAATTATATTACCCACTAACACACTATTTTTGTAATTTTACAGGTTACAGGTTAATACACGAGTTGATTAGGAGAGATCTCCTTATGGTCCTCGGTTCAAAAATATCAATATCAATCAATTAAAGATATAAGATAAAACAATAAAAATGAAAAATGAATTAAGTTAAACGAAATTAGATAATGCATACTTATCATATAATAATTTAAAAGCATGGAGATTAGGAGCATCAACAATGTAAACTGGTAGGTTATTCCAGGTAGATATGACCCTATGGGAGAAAAAGTGTTGCCTAATCCTCTTATTCGCCCGGGGCTTGAGCAGCTTAAAATTGTGTCCTCTACGACTGCCTTCTGATTTAGTGAAGTAAGGATATATAGAGTCGGACTTAAATAATTGGTAGACTAGTATTAAGTCGCCTCGGAGTCTCCTATCTGTTAATGGGAAGAGATGTAAACTAGAAAGCCTGTCTCCGTACGGGAGGTACTTAAGTGCCATAGGTATTTTTGTGAATTTTCTTTGGACCTTTTCTAACAAGGTGGAGTCTTTGATGAGCACTGGGGAGGTTACTTGGACGCAGTATTCGAGATGAGGTCTAATATATAACATATATAAAAGTCGGGATAGGTCCGGCGAGATTTTTCCTAGGTGTCGCCTAAAGAAATGCATAAGATGTATACATTTCTGGGAGGCCTTGGAATGATAAGTAGAAAAATGGAGAGATGAATCAAATGTTACTCCCAGGTCTTTGACTGTATGTACTTTTAGAATAGGCAGCTGTTCAGGTAGCGGTACATAATAACTGTTAGAGTTCCTTTTACCCAAAGCTAAATGGAAACACTTAGACCAATTTAAAGGGGAGTTGATTAGCAGAGGACCAATCATTAATATTATTTATATCTGATTGCAGTAATTCAGGGTTGGAGCCCCAGATCTTCACATCGTCAGCATAAAGCAGGATGTTCGAGCGAACTACTGTTGGTAAGTCATTGATAAAAAGGATAAATAGTAAAGGGCTTAGGACCGAACCTTGTGGAACTCCTGAGCTAATTGCGCACCAGGGAGAGAAGTCGCAACCTAATTTGACACTAAAGCTACGATTCGTTAAAAATTCCCAAATCCAGGAAAGAAGGGAGCCAGAGATACCCAGGTTAGCTAGTTTGTTTAGTAACAACCTGTGTGGAACCTTATCAAAGGCCTTCGCGAAATCAAAATAAATGGAATCAACACTATGTCCTTGATCAAGAAAGGATGTAAGACTGTCGGCGTAAGAGAGTAAATTAGTGAGACACGATCTTTGTGGCAAAAAACCATGCTGGGCCGGATGGATTATCTTATTCTTGAGGAGAAAATCCATTAAATGATGTTTAATTATCCTTTCTAACGCTTTGCTTGGGGTAGATAAAATACTAATCGGCCTATAACTCAATGGGGAGTAACGATCACCTGACTTATAAATAGGTCTGATGTAAGCTTGTTTCCAGACATTAGGAAGAGTCCCTGTTATAAGTGATTGACTAAAAATTTTTGCTAATATGGGGGAAATGATATCAGCACAGTCCTTCAGAACACGGGAGTAGACGCCATCAGGACCGCGGGATGTAGATTTGAGTTTGATAAGCTGATGTAATACTGAGGGAATGGTGACAGTAGGTGAGGTCACTAGAAGAGAAGAGTTAATATTAGAGAGGGGATAATCATTATCTGATGAATATACTGACTTGAAATAAGAGCTGAAGGACGAGCAGACTTCCAGAGAAGGAGGAAAGAACCAGTATTACCTTTCAGGCATGGACGTGAAACACCGCAAACCCTTTGACGTTTTATATATTTAAATAAAATGTTACGGTCTGCTTTCGATTTTAATAATAACTTATGAAGCTGTTTATTTTTGAATGCTCTAATTGAGGATACACAACCGTTACGTAAAGCTAAATAATGGTGATAGTAACAAGGTAGTTTTGAAGCTTTCCATTTATTAAAAGCTATATTACGCATTTGAATACGACGCTTTAGAGAACGCGGGAAGTTGAGCTTGGGATGAGTAGGGAGGATAAAAGGAACGAATTTATTTATGCCTACATTTATGATTTGATTAAAACGAGAATAATTGGTGTCGACACTATCCTCAGCCGAGAAGCCCCAATCTGAGTGACTTAAGAAATTACGCAATCCAGCAAAATTAGCTCTACGAAAATCTGGGATTGGCTCAATTTTAGGCTTTGGCACCCAGTCGAAAGACGAAGGAAGATGAACAGAAAAAGACAAAAGAGAATGATCACTTTTTCCAAGAGGAGGCAAATGATTAACAAGGTCAATTAAGGAGGAGGAGTTAGTAAAGATGAGGTCCAGACAGGAAGGCAAACAACCAGATCGAAATCTAGTAGGTGCTGAAACATGTTGGGTATAAGCATTTACAAGGCTGAACTGAAGGAGCTGAGTATCAAAATAATTTGTGGATGAAGAGAGAGAGTGCCAATTGATAGAAGGGCTATTAAAATCACCAAGAATAATAGAGTGCTTAAAAGAAGCAGAGTAAACCTGTCCAAGTTCAGCTAATAGAACGTTATTAGCTTCTTTTGAGAGTGAGGGAGGCCTGTAGAGTAGTGAGAAAAGGATTTGCTCCTTAGCAGAGGAATTTACTAATAAATGTAGAAATTCATACCCAGCTGATATTCCATACAAAGGAAAAGTGATCGTAGAGAAGCTAATATCAAATCTAATATAAAATAAACAACCCCCACATCTACCTCTAACAGAATCAAGTCGGACTAAATTGTAACCGCTAATGGAAATTTCACTGTCAAGAATTTCTTCTGAAAGCCAGGTTTCTGCAATCCCTAAAATATGAGGAGATCTTAGTGCGATTAATGATTTCATTTTATCTAATTTATTAAAAAAACTAGAAGCATTTGTGTAAAACACATTTAAACTACGGGGAGTGGGAGTAGGGGTGTGGGCATGTTTAATTTGTGGACGAATGGGTGCTGACTCCGAGGCGCAAGGGAAAATCCTGTATATTGGTGATACAGGAATCACTTTTTAGCTTGAGAGGAGTCAATTTGACTAAAGGTATCGATGATAGTTTAGGACACGAATAGTTGGAATTCACGGCATTCCTATCCGAAGTAGGATGATCTTTATGCATACGAAGCTTAGGGAAAAGGGAGCGTACTGAAGACCAATTGCTTAAAATTTCACTGGCCACGTCAGAGGAAACGCAGGAAACAATGACTGGAGGGAAGGGATGAGGTCGCTTACAAGACATACGTGATACCTTGAACCCGGAAGCAGTCGGAAGACAGGCTTTGATGGCCTCAAGAGCAACCTCTTTAAAGTTCAAGGCGGAGAGAGGGATGCCTCTTACTATGACATTATTTTCTCTTCTTTTATCACGAGCATAAAACTTAGCGGCGGACAAAATTTCTTCTTGGGAAAGACGCAGAACCGCATTTGTAACTGAGGAGGGGGGATTGTTTTTAACATGAGAGGTGAGAGTAGTAATAGAGGCCTTTAGGGAACTAGTCTCGGCCTCATGCTTAGAAGAAAGGGTACTAAAGGAGCGTTGAAGTTCGTCTACTGAACTTCTAAGAAGAGAATTGCTAGTGGTTAACTCCTTGACCAAAGTGATGAGCTCATCGATTTTGGTATCAGACATAGGTGGTGTAGATTGATGGTTACATGACCACAGGCAATTCATGCAAATAAAGTCAACTTCACTGTTGGCGAGATGATTGTAGTGAGACTCAGACAACCCTGTACACTTTTCGTGAAACCAAAAATGGCACTTAGAGCAAAGCATACCTGTCTTTACTGACTTACTACAACCTCGCCGACCACAGATAAAAATTTGGGCTTCTGCCATCATACTCTGTACTGAGAAAAATATAAAAGTAATAAACAAAATATCACAATGCAAACCAAAGTGATAATCAGTATAAGAAATAAAATTTCAAGCACGATACAAATAGATCGTACAGGATCAGGCAATTAAGCAACACAAATTGCAAAATTGCACACAAAGCACACTAAAACACCAAATACATAAAACACCAAAAACACCAAAAACACAAAACAAAAACGTGAACGCGTAATAACGAGCAAGCACAAGTAACAAAAAACTTTTGACCCGTAACGTCACGCAAGCGTATCGCACAGATTCAAGAAGTGAAATTTTGTTTTTTACTTTTTTATTAAACATTTAAAAATTATTTTACGATTAATAACAATTATTAGTAAAATGTTTTTAAATTTTTAAATTGTTTTTAATTAAAACAAAATTATAAATTTTTTAATGCTGGTTTTTGGGTGGTAGACATAACTACAACGCCAGATGTCTAAATAATATTATTAGCAAGAAATTCATATTATACTTTAAATTTTTTAAATGTTTTTTGTACAATATTTACACAAAAACGCAATTTTTTTGTCTAGGTGTTAAACAGATTAGTGTTTAAGCGAGCTAATTATTATTTGAATACTTTGGCTTGCACTCCACTAGATCCCGGATTCAAAACAAGAGCACAACACAAGGTTTAGACCAGAATCCAATACTGCAAGTTACACATAACATATAAATAGAAATTAGTTTGTAATCCAATTCATTGGTTGTCTGTCACACAATCGGACCTCATTATGATGCGTCAGATAAGTTGCTTATCAATTGTAATTTGCTGTTGTCCTTCCTTTTTTGAAGATTATATGATTGTACATTTCTTCTTCTTCTAGAGTTTACTCCGATAAATGTAAGCAGGTAATATAGCTCATTAATTGGTTCTGCAAAATCAGCATGTATTTGTTATCAAGGTTTTAATAAAGGTGATCACGAGGATTGTTTTATTGTCTGTGGTAATTTTTCTGCTCATTGACACTTGATACATTGGTGACACAGATCCTTAATTTTGCGATCTATATATGGCCACTGTACATAACTGCGAGCCAGAGCTTTCATTTTTTTGATGCCTGGATGACCGGAACAAAACTGACTTAACAAACGACGTTTCAAAAAAAATGGGAATGACTATTCTGTCATTAAACAGTAAACAATTGTCTTTTGATAATAATAAAATCCTTCTTTTGTATAATTCTAAGTTATACGCAAGGTAAGGCATACCTCACACTATACGTCACTGTTTTTTTTACAAATTAACAACGTTTGTATACTGTAATTCAAAATGCTTTTTTTACTTACTTTTTGTAATTTTTAATTTGATTCGTTACCCTATATTTCTGTTTTTATTGTAATTTCTAAAATTTTTTTGTTACAATTTTCTCTCAGCCTCCATTTTCTATTTTCTCACAATAACTTGGGACATAATAAAATTAATTACCCAATTAATGTAAAATCAATTAAGCAATTCTGAATACTATTTTTAACTTATTGTTGACATTTAAATTTTTTATAATTTTAAATTGTGCTAAATGTTTTTCCAAGTTTAAAAAATGTTTTTGATATATATATATATATATATATATATATATATATATTGTCCAGTTTTGTAAAAATATGTTTTAGTGAACATATATCTATTATTATTATTGTAAATCGATTATATTAAACAATAAATAATTATTTTAGTAAAAAAATGGCAATTAAGTTATTAAAAAGTATTCTAAAAATGCAGTATTTATTTAATAATAATAGTAATAATAATAATAATACAAACCCTTATGCTTTAAAAATAAGCATGAGGCAATAAGACAACAATTACAGCAAAATAACAACAACAGCACCAGCAACAATAACAAAGTCTCGTTGGCATTGAAGATTGTGCAAATTGAAAATTGAGTTTCCTTTCGGCTTTCACTCAACCCTATCATCTGTGTAACTCTATCATTCAAATACGTGCAATCACTTTTTTGCCGTTGACTGCCGGAATGGCGTCCCCTTGTATTGTTTCTGTAGCAGTATAATTTTTTTACACAAGGCCAGGTTTCTAACCCTAAGATCAAACTCACTTCTTTTATGCAGGCTTGGGACTGGCAAGATTGAATCATTTCTAATCTAAACTAGACGCAACTATTTTTGTTCTATTAGTTTATTAACATTGTAATATTTTGTTAAAAGCAATTTTATGGGCTACTTTAATATATATTTGATAAGGTTGTTAATCATTTTAACTAAAAATTGTGTCTAATATTAAATAACGTAACAGCTGTATAAATTTGAAAATATAAAATAGTTTTAGTTATTGATAATTAAAAGCACCTAAATATTTTTTGTAATCTTTATTATAAATTAATATTGTACCTGGTACATTCTTCTTTGGTTATGTACACACTCATATTTAAATACCAGAGTGGTCTAGCGGTACCGCGCTCGAATTTGGACCTCGGTGGACATCGGGGTTTGAATCCCACCACCGGCCCACAAAATGCGGGTCCACATTTGGTTTCCTTAAATGTCCACTGCTAAAAGATGCGTTTCTCGTAAAACCTTCAAAGTAATAAACATTAAAAATTGTTATTTTTAAATTTATAGTTTTATAATTATTTTACTTTGTTTATCTAATTTTTATTTATAATTAACATTAATTTTTCATTTGATTACTATTTATTCAACATAACAAAAAACAAATATTTTGTACAAAAAAATTAGTTAATTAATTAATTATGTTTAATTAATCTTGGTTGTTCGTTTCCATGTTTCACTTCAATATCTTGCAGTAGGAATGATTACTGATGCGTACAAACAAAGTCTTGTCTTCAAGCTGATGGAAAAACAATGTCATATTGATTTGATTTTATGAAAAAAATATGACCATGTATTTTTAATCATTTTTGGCTTTTTGTTGTTGCTTCTTTAACAACATTTATTAAAAAAAACAACTTTGCACTCTAGTCGCTTCGCTCTTCTTCAAACGGACCGGTTACGATGGGTTTAAACGACCTCTTAATAACAAAAATTAGTTCACAATTTATTATACTTACATTTTTTTATTTACACAACTCCATCAATCACGATGCGATAGAGCAAACTGTATTAATAGCATAGTCCTAACTAACTATTGATTTTTTCACCTTATATACGTTCTCAAGGTCAAACAATCCCCTCTTGATAGAAAAATACACCAAGATGACTCACACTTACTCACGAAGGTTAACCAATAGGATTTGTCAAATTATTTTTCTACCTCTGCGTTGTACTCCAGCCAAATTCAGTTATACTTGTAATCAAGATCACTACATACACATGTTCATTTAGATTTAATCAACAAAATAATCAATGAACAAAAATGTTACGCGTAATATATAATTGAATTATAACATTTACACACACACACACACATAAATTATTTGTTTCCAAATGTTTGCCTGCGTACAGGTTAATGATATTAAATGTTATAACAAACCCAACAAAAGTTAACATAAAACAGACAGCTAAAATACACAATGTAAATAATAAATTAGAAATAATCAGATGGTCTATAGCGATAAATAAGAATAAAAAGTGTATTTATACATTAAAAAAATGTTTGAATTTATTGTTAGAATTTGTTTGCACCTATAACAGAACTGTAAATCGTAAAATGTGAATAAGGTGTCTTTTTTTATAAGTTTATTGATTGAAAATCGAGATCAAGTAAATAAGCACATCCGTTCCAACATGGATAGTTTTTACAAAGTAATTTTGGGAATAGATAATCCTTAATAGGTCATTTAATTGGAGCAAGAATGAATATTCTTTGCTAGATTGTAAGTACATCATAAGTTTTCTTTTCTTTTTTAATTATTTTTTATTTTATTTATTTATTGCTATTTCACCTAAATAATAAATCTACTTGATTTTAAGTCAACAAGGAGTACTGTACAGCTGTGTCATCCTTATTTGGAATCATCAGCAGTGCTTAGCGTTCAAATCAGGCCGGCACCTTAACCACGGATGATTGATCTTGACACTGTAATAATAATTGATATTGTGTTAGATGCTTTAAAAAAAATGATTGAATACAATAATTATTAATATTATTAACAACTAGTGGTTTTTTGTTCATTTAAATGATTAGACTATGCAAAGGGGAATAAATAAAGAGTAATAAACCAATTACAAGGTACAATTTAAAATAAAAATTAAGCGGGTTTAATTAAGGCTGGTTTAATAAAACAAAAGTGTTTTCAAAATCACAGTAAAAATATTGTTACAATAATTTGTTATGAATTTAAAGTTGAACAAAATTTGTTAATTTTCTACGGTTGAACATTTTTCAACTCTGCCTAGTTTGAATCAGAAATAATTCAATCTAGCCAGTTTTAAGCCTAGATAAAGGGGAGGGTTTTGAGCGCGCAAGGTTAGCAACCTGGCCTCTGTAAAAAATGTATACTGCTACGGAAACAATCAAAAGGATGCCATTCCGGCAAACAACGCCAAAGAAGTGATTGCACGTATTTGAATGACAAAATTACACAGATGACAGTGTTGAGTGAAAGCCGAAAGGTAGCTCAATTTTCGATTGCGCAGAATCTTTAATGCCAACAAGACTTTGTTGTTGTTGTTTGCTGTAATTGTTGTCTTATTGCCTCATACTTATTTTTAAAGCAAAAGGGTTTTGTATACTATATATAGTATATATAGACATTTTTCAGCAGTGGACATTTTAGCGAAGCCGAACGCGAAACCGTATTTAGTACCGGTAGTGGGAATAGAACTCATGCCCACTAGATCACTCCCCTTTTAATATGTTCTACAATTATGAAAATAATGAAAAATGACTATATTGCTAAGCATAATGAATAAATAAATGCAGTTGTTAAAGTGTCAGGAAATCTAACAATTGTGATGCAAAATATTGATTTTTATGAACAAAACAGTAGTATCTAAGGCTTTGGAAAGTAAGAATTTAAGTCCCATTAATGACTCACTAAACGCGGGTTATCTTTTAGAGCCCGTTCAATGCTATACTTTTTATTATTCAATGTTTTTATGATATTGATTTTAAAGAAAATTTCCAATTTCGCACTCATTCCCAACCGCCAAGTAAGTCTACATACAATTGAAGCTATTAATATTATAATTATTTCACATATAACCAATAATTGAATCAGTTACATTGTGGCAATGATTACTATTCAAAGCACACATGTATGCACTATACATATTACATACATCGTTGAATCTATCTTTTATCTAAGTAAATTTAATTAATAATCAATACTCTTTTAAAAATATTTTGATTATTGATCAACTTCAGGCCAAATTGCATTTTTCGATTGATAATAAAACAGTGACCAATCAGAGCTTTGCCAACATTAGCCGCTGGGACTACCCCAGCGAACTTCGTGATTTGCCACGCTAATTGTTAAAACATTTAAATAACTTTGAATTTAAATAGCAAATTGAAAATAAAATGTTGGAAAAAAAGTTGTATTTTTTTAACAACAGCTGTTTTAGGTAAATTATTATTGCAGTTAATATTAATTTTTCCGGACGATCAATTGCAACTAATAAAAAAGAACTTAATATTTCAAAATGAGTTACAACAAATAGATTTTTGTAAAAATAATTAATTAAAGTAACAAAAGTAACAAGCAATAATAATAATAATAATAATAATAATAATAGTAATAATAAGCATTATAATTATAATTATAATTATAATCAATAATAATAATAATAATAATAATAATAATAATTGTGCCGGGGTGGTCTAGCGGTACAGCGCTCAAATTCGCACCTCGGTGGGCATGGGTTCGAATCCCACCACCGGCACTAAAATGTGAGCCCACGTTCGGCTTCGGAAAAATGTCCACTGCTGAAAGATGTTTTTCGTAAAACATTCAAAGTAGCAAACATAAAATAAAAATAAAAAATAAATAAAAAATAATAGTAATAATAATAACAATAGTAGTAGTAATAATCATAATAATATTGTATGACTAATAAATATATTGATAATAATAATATTAATACTACAGGTAATAATTACAAAATGACGATAAAATTATTATTACTATTATCATGAACATTATAAACATTATTATAATTAAAATTATTATTATTACTACTATTGTTAATAGTATTATGGTTATTATTATTACCGTTATTATTAATACTATTATTATCACTATTACCATTATCATTACTATATATTGAAATTATAATTATAATTATTATAATTATTACTATTGTTATTAAATATATTTACAGCTATTTTCATAATCATTATTAATATTATTGTTATTATTATTATTAATATTATTAATATTTCTATTATGATTATGATTATAGTTGCTACCATTGTTTTAAAATATTATTATTATTATTATTATTATCATTATCATTATTGTTATTATTATTAATATTATTATTATTATCATGATCATTATTATTATTTTTACTATATATCATTAATATTACCATTATTATTACTATCACGATAATAATAATAATAATACTAATAAATATTATTATTATTATCATTATTAATATAACCATTATTATTTTTACTATTATTACTATTATTATAAAATATTATTACTATTATTATTCTTATTACTATTATAATAATTATTATTATTACTATTATTACAACTATTACTATTATTAATATAATAATAATTATTATTATTATTATTATCACTATTTATTATTAATATTATTAATGATTATTTATTATTAAATATATAGCAATAATTATCATTATTATTCCTT
>JAKXYG010000544.1:0-115967 GCA_025895645.1 Cardicola forsteri | reverse complement strand
TATTATTATTATTATCTTTATTGTGACAATATTGGTGAAATAATAATAACAATAATGATTATTACAATAGTTATTATTATTGTTAGTTTGGAAATAAATACGTTTGCTTGAATAATAATAATTAAACAATGCATAGCTGTTATTTGAAATAGTGGGCAAATTAATTTTATTTGTTCAAAAATTAACACTTGACTGTAGCTTGCAATAATATTCAGTTTCAATAAGTTGCTAAATTCGCGTATAAAAGGAACGTTAAACAAAAGTGGGTATAATAAAGTCCCACAAAATGAACTTTTTCTTTTGTTATTAGGGCAATTGACTTGATACCAAATAATTTTTGATTGAATACGACAGATATCTAAAATGGTGTTTATACAAATCTATAAAATATTTTGTAAATATTACATCATATGCATTCTAAATAACCAAACACATTTTATAAGGTTTTTACACGTGTCTATGTATAATTAGTGATAAGAAAAAAATGGCGTTTAAATAATAATTGCCGGGGTAGTCTATCAATCCAGCGCTAGTCTTGAGTCTGAGTGGTCATGGGTGTGATTCCCACCACCGGCACTAATGTGGGCCCAAGTTCTGTTTTGCTAAAATGTTTATTGCTGAAAGTAAAAATAATGAAACATAATCAGTGCAATAATCAATACAAATAGATGACTAAACATTGAATAAAATACAACACTACAGATTGTAACGCATATTTTCATACCCACACACGTAAAATGGTCATAAATCCACAAAATAATTTAGAATTCCACAAAGTTTCATGTATCTAAAATTATTTACAAAATAGTTTTTAAACTATTTTTAAAATTTTGTTTTAAAACAATTTTTATCGCGTTTAAATAATTATACCACTCAAACAGTTTAATTGCAATTGTAAGTAGTACAGTGTATTAAAAAACGTTTTTTTACTGCTTTGAATGTTTTACAGGAAACGCATCTTTTAGCACTGGATATTTTAGCAAAGCCGAACGTTGGTCTGCATTTGGTGTCGGTACGGGAGATCGAATATATGCCTACCTAGGATCGAATCGCTAGACCTTTTCGGCATCTGAGTTTACATAATTGATATTTTGACTTAAATCTAAATTAAACTTAGTTAAAATAATATAAAAGATAAGTAGGATCAGAAACAACCTACTGTAGCCAGTCCAAAGCCTGGATAAACGAGGACGGTTGGCGGCAGAAAAGATAGCAGACAGTAAAAACTTGCGCCAAACGATTTAATCATTCTAATACTTCACATTAGTTTAATACACAATGGAAAAAAATGACCAAAAATAACGACTCTTTATGAAAATAGTTGAGGAATGAGAAAAATAATAACGTAAACAGTAATTATGTTAGTTCGTCAGTGTTAAGCTAACATTAAGGAGCAAAAGTGAGTGTTTATTATTTACACTTTTTTTTTACACATGAGTACATTTTTTCAGAATTATTATATCTGTTGTTTTTGTACAACAAACATTTGGTTTACAAAAAATGAGATTTTATTTTTACAACGTCGAGCCTCATTCTTTGTTAATATTTCCATTATGGTTGATGACATAGTCGCCTCTTTATTTTCTCTTCATTTGTACAACATATTAAATAGTCGGTTTCAATGGCTTGATAAGTGTAACAAACGTAGAAAACCCTGCTGTTATTGGGTTGGGTTCTTACTAGCACCTAGTCCAGAATGCACCACATGGAGGAGGAACAGTCAGGGATATTTCCATCATTGAAAATAGAAACTTTATAAGCACTGACTTGAATCCTCATAATCAGCTAACATGGATTGGATATTGATTGGTGTACAGCTTAAACTAAGAATATTAAAATTATTTTGATTTTGTTAATAGTGCACAACCGTACGCATAACTTACATTTTCGAATTGAACAATAAAATTGCCATCGGCAAACAAGTTCAAAACAAAATACCAAAAAGCAAATTGCAATGTGGGATAATGCAATGCCAACAGATTGACCTTGGAAAAGTATTCAATCCATAAAATCAAACATGTGTCAATTAGACTGACAAATAAAATAATTAACATGTATAATTTTGAAACATTGATAGCCATTAGAATAATGTAGTATCCATTAAGGAAAACCTGCAATTGAAAACGTTTATTTAATTACAGAAATATAGCACAACATAATTATATATATATATATATATATATATATATATATATAGTATATTTTTCTTGACTTATATATATATATATATATATATATATATATATATATATATATATATATATATATATATATATATATATAGTATATTTTTCTTGACTTACCAGAACATGAAGATAAATATAGTTTAATGGATATATATATGATATGTTTGAAACCATAAACCACAATCCATTAAAAATTAGTTTTAAAAAGCTACAATTGAAATTACGTAATACTTTAAAAATAATAAAGATAACGTACAGTGAAATAATAAACACTTTACAATATAAGTAAAAAACATTTAAAAAAATATTATTTTAACAAATACAGAAATTGTGAACAAACGTTTGCAGTTACATTGTAATAAGTAAAATAAGACGCATATATTTTTTGTTAAAAAAGTACTTTTTATCTCCATCTCTAAATTGGTGTTTGAAAAGCATTAAAATAGAAATTAAGTGCATTACAAGTAAATAATTAGAGACATTACAGTTGTCGTAAATGCAATAAAATACAACGTTGTCAATAATGCCTGTTTAGATTAGTCGAAACATTATTATTAATCTTACTTACCTCAATTACAACTTTATTATTAGTTTTATCAATATTATAATTAATATTAACGTTATTAAAAAGAATATTATTGTTATTAGTGTTTTTGTTACTATTATTATTATTATTATTATTCACAATGCACATATCCCATCTGGTATTTAATCGCCAATTCAACGCATTCATTATTATATATTCTCCAATGCTGTTATAGAAAATGCTTAAATGTATTGACTAATAATTATAATTATTTGTATTTTCAAATTTAAACTTTGTAATACAATGTTCAAATAATAGAAGTTTAAATAAAAAACAACTGAATGTGTATTGGTTGTTTTTTATAAAAAATGATTTTAGCATTGATTATTACATTTGGGTTCTATTCTGACTATATGGTGAATTGGGATCCTAATAATCCCGAGGATTTGAGTAATGCTTATAAAGTCTCAATTTCCAATAATTGTGTTCGTCCTCCACGTGGTGCATCCTGGACACTTAGACTAACACAACATGGATTAAGTACACAGTGGTATAACTGGGATTCCGCTTTGTTGATCAACACTTTTAGCTAATTTTAATCAAAACACCTATTGAGTGATCTAAAACATTGTTTTTTAATTTATTATTATAAAATAATATAAAATGTACATATCAATACTTCTACCAACCGGGATAAACAGAACGTGACAATACAGTCACAGTCAACAGCACGTGATAAATTTTAAAATAAAAAGGTTTAAACAAAGTCAAAATTATTTAAATGTACAATAATATAAAAAATTGTAATTGAAATAAAAATTAATAAAATAATAATCTTAAATAGTTTTTCTCAACAGTAACTCGCGAGGCAAGGCGCGCATCGCGCTACATATCCATTGATGCTTTATTCATCTTTTTATCTCTTCTTTTGCAGTGTTTTTGCATTGTAATACGTAACTTGTTTTATTATTGTTTTTAAATATTTATACTTTTTTCTCGTTTTCTTAACTTCCACTATCTACCTTGATTTTATCTTAATTTCAAAATTTTTTCTGTGATCCCCCTTCACCTCACCATCCATTTCATATTTCCCCCTGAAAATTTAAGACAATTTGAAAACCGAGTAATAAAGGCGTTTTGGTTTATTCAACTGGTGTACAATTTTAAATTCTGAGCAGTAATTGTACTGTAACATTTAGCCATTAAAAATTCTGCATATTAATCATGTCATCAAAATTGTGTTGCTTAACTTTAGCAACAATAATCATATGTATGTGGCGGGGTGGTAAACTTTTAAATACGAAACGGAATCCTAACCTAATCCATTATAAACCGTTAGGATATTCAGCACTTATTATCTATCTTGAAAATATCTAACACTTATTAATACATGCCTTAGATAATACTTTGCTAATATTTATTAAAACATTATTCACAAAAAACAATTTTTAATTATATTATATAACATTCGCTATAGCAATAAAGCACAATACTACCATTTATTTAAATGTAAAAAAGTTAATTGTTTAAAAAAATAATTTTATTGACTAAAATACGTGAATACACAAAATAGAAGTTACAAATTTTATAATGCTAACAATTTAAGCAACATTCACTGTTTTTTAAAAATCTGAGTCTATCAATGTACCAATATATTCCATTAAAAGTTCACTTTTCATAACATAACTAAGGCTCTGTACAAGTAATACGTTATTTTGCAAGCTATTAACCTACCAAATAAAAAACCAAACATTAAATTAATAAGACTTGAATGTGGACTGTAGAGAATGAATTGTACAAAGGTTTGTTTTTTGATTAACATGTTTGTTTCAGTTCTTTTTTCATTGCCTACTGTACTTGTTTTCCGCTGTTAAATCAAATACCATTCGTTAAGTGGTTCTTCAACATTAGTTTTTTTAATGCCAGTTTGCTTAGTTTGTGCTTTATCACTTTTTAACAGAACCGGCTACGGTGGAAGCTTTCCAAATAATAGAAAATCATCATTATTGTTGTTACAGTTTTTTAATAATTATTACTACTATTAATTTTTTATTAAAATAATTTCTTTATTATAAACTAGAATTAATTATTTTTTATAGTTTGCACTATTTCTCATACATTTTTTATTTCTAGGGTTTTTAGACATACAGAGTATTTAATTATAAAATGTTCGATTTAGAATTCAAAAATTAAAAATTACAGATTAACATTAAACAAAAGATTTGTCTATAAAAGTATAAATTATTCTTATTGGTTGTTCAATGTACACACCCATTGGTCAATTTATAAGTCAATTAGTGAACTTTAAATATTATTGGTTAATTATCAAAAAGCATTTCATTCCGGTGGTTACGTATGTCAATCGAAGTTTGAATCCAGCAGTGTACCACTAAACCATTACTAGACTACCAATAGACTAGATGGCAACATCTGGAAAAAATAACTTTTTTATTTTAATCTCTTACGTTTTATCTTATATTTAAAAAACAGCAAGTTGAATTTGGATTACGTTGACTTTAACGTTTTAAAACAGATGATATAATACATAGTTTTTCAAAATAATTGCTACTCTTGTATAAGTATATTGAAAAATAACTTTACATATTGGTATAATTTTCTATATAACAACTATGTTACATTTTATAATAGACCAAAAAAGTGTTTTTTAAATAATAAATTAATTGGTATAAACATTTATGACTATTCATAATTTTTAGCTTGAAACACAATATTGTGTATAAAAAGGTGTTGACTCTATTTCAATATATAAGTGGTCAATCAAAATTGTTATTAAAATTTAGTTAATTGAACTTTGTTATAAAAATTTTAAATTAAAAATACAAATTAGCGTAGTATATAGAAAAGTGTTTGATTTACATTTTAAAAACAATTATTAACATAATACGTATAACAATGAATTTGTTAAATTCGCAATTAAATGCTATTTGGAATTGGCATATTGCTGATACTAAAAGTAGCAATAATAATAATAATAATAACAATAATAATAATAACAAAGGTATTACCAAAGTTGTTATCGAAGTAAGTAAAATTGATAATGTTGGTTTAGTGCAATTTAAACAGATTTGTGCAACAGTGGCCTATTTTATCTTGTTAACATTATACTTAATGTTTGGTATGCTTTACATGTAACGTCGTTTTTTCTTAGTTTTATATATGCGTAAAAACGATTTAGAGATATTATTAAAAAGTATATTTTTAATAAACGTTATTTAGAGGTTGTTCTATCGGTAGCAATGTAAGTAAAAATATTCAAAAAATGTTAATATAGTGTTTAATGAGTTTATAAACATAATTGATATATATAATTTTGTTGATTTTTTATTTTATGTCTATTACTTTGAATGCTTCACAAAAAACATCTTTCAGCTGTGAAAATTTTAGCGAAGCCAAACGTGGGCTCGCATTTTAGTGCCTGTGATGGGATATATATATATATATATATATATATAAATTGATTACTTCTATTTATGTAACACAACTTTTGTATTTTTTGTTTATAGCTCATTAAAATTATTTTTTAATTATTTGTGGATCCTTGTGCATAGCATATCAACTTGTTATCTTCTCAACTACATATATTTTCATTTACTAGTAAGTAATTCAATCAAACTATTTATAAACTCTACCGTAGCCTGTCCGAAGTCTTGTTAAGAAAGGAGGGTTTGAACGCAAAATTAGCTACCTAGCCTTTGTAAAATATTAATATTGCTATTATTATTATTATTATTATTATTATTATTATTATTATTATTATTATTATTATTATTATTATTATTATTTATTATTATTATTATTATTATTATTATTATTATTATTATTATTAGCAAATATAGGTAGAATAATTAACAACTAATTCCATTAGGTCCGTTTAACGTGCATGATTTGTTATGCATTTATAAATTTTAAAATTAACCATAAACGTTTGATACTCTATTGATTGATTGAATTTTAATTTCTTGACATTAAAATTTAAATCAATTTTTATTCTAAAAAATGTTTATATTAAGATGCAAAATGTCGAAACAAAAACACACGTTTGGTACAAAGTGGATAACTTTTATTTACGGGATTACGCATAATATTGATAATCAAATGGCAAAATTACTTAATTTACAAAAAAGAAGTAACAATAAAGAACAATTAAGAAATGATGCTATTTATTTGCATACAGATGCAGTTTAAAATATTGCAACAAACGTAAAATAATTGTACATGTACAACGCACAACGCCACTTTGGTTTTTTTTTAATTAATATGAATATTTTATAAAATTTATGTAAAAAACTTACAATTACTAAAAATTTTTTTATACTAAAGAGCATGGGATAACAAGAGCAACATAGCTCAATAACGTAATGGACATAGAAAAACAGATTTATTCTGCGCGTGTTCGAACGTTATGTCAAAATTTTTGTCTAATTCCGTTTGACATTCATTTCGATTCGATATCTTCCACTGGTTTTTTAGCAGTCTTGCTATAATCTATTACAACTCTTCTTTTACCATCTTTAATTGTCCATTTAAAAAGTGTTTTTCCTGTTTTTTTGGATGGTAAACGTTGATTTTTCTATGCATAATTCTCAAAATGTCATGTTTTCTTATAAGCTTTTCGTTCAACATGTAATTACTTCAAGTAATTAAAAAATGTTTTTTTAAACACTGGTAATAAAAAACATTATAATTATTGAATGACATTGTTAACAAACATTTTAAATCGTGCATACCATTAGCATTGAGGATTGAAAACAGCAATACTCACTAACAGCATACAGCTTTGAACAAATCCTCTGGAAAAACCAGTAAGCATGCACATGAAAGCTAAGATTAATTAATACAAATAATCGTGTCTGCCATACTTATCCAGAGTATTAACCAATCATCTAGAATCAACCAAAATTGATCTTTTAACAAACCTGTTGAAGTAGGATTAATTAAATCTTTCCGCCCACGCAACTGTTTAAACTAATTCAGACATCCCACAGCATAATGTAATTGTGCCCTTATTCAAAGTAGAGTACTTAAAAAAACTTATGAACCACATGTTTACCGTATCGATTATATTAATATTCATTATCTTATGACATTCTGTTTCGTTTTGTTCCCATTATTTGTAGTACTATTTTTTGTAATTTTGTAATTTTATTTTTATTAATGGTTAAAATGTATTTTTGTGCTGAATGTATCTCTAGTAAGATATTAAAGCTTAATGTAATAATAATAATAATGATAATAATAATAATAATAAACATTTATATATTATTTTTGTTATAAAAAGGTAATAATTAATGCCTACTTCATCAGTGCAATATGCATAAATGCTTCACCATTTGTGTTTCTAACAATATTTTTGTTATCCGTAATTGATACCATTTGCATTGTTTTAGTAGAATACTTTACAAAATGTAATTTTTTGCAATATTCAATACTTACGACATATCTCACTTTAAATTACATTGCGTTAGAAATTATATCCGATGTCGAAATGTCTATAAATATTGAAACAGTAAGTTGCCTGTTGAAGCAAATAACTACTTTTTTTTATAAATTTGGTTGTTACCACATAAATATTTTATGGGAAACGTTTTAGCAATACCGAATGTAGGCCCGCATTTAGTGCCGGCAGTAACAATTAAACTGATGCCTACCCAAGTTCACATTTAAAACCATATCTCTTTAAACCATAACATTAATTGTAAAATATTTTTTTATTAAATAATAATTTTATTGTTTCTATCTTTTTTAAAAAAAGTATTCTATATGGAGCTCGTGGGTTTTTTGTTTACTAATGTATATAATGCGTTCTTGGGTATGTTGTATTATATATATATATATATATATATATATATATATATATATATATATATATATATTATTTATTTAAAAATATAAAAAAATCATAGTTTGTTAATTTGTTAAAAACGTATTTAGATTATGTTTCTGTTAAATCAACAATTATTTGGGATAGATGTCAATCCACTTTCGACAAAAGACAAAATTCATTTTGCCGGAGTTTATTATATACAATTTTGTCAAACATTTTTTTTATACGTGATGATAGCAGATCACATTTTCCGATAAGCTTATTGTACAATATTTTATTATTTACAAAACCCTTTTGTTTATAATAATAATAATAATAATAGCTATTAAATATTTTGATAAGTTCTTGTTGTTATTGTTATTATTTTTTTAAATGTTTATTATTTTGAATGTTTTACAAGAAACATCTTTCAGCAGTAGACATTTTAGCAAAGCCGAACGTGGGCCCGCATTTTAGTGCTAGTGGTGGGATTCGAACCCATGCCCACAGAGGTCCAAATTCGAGCACTGTACCGCTAGACCACCTCGGAACAATGGATTTTTAAAGGCTAATTATTAGACTAAAGGATAAATCTATTTGATTTCAGTCAACTGGACGGCTGTTTCATCCTTATTTGGAATTATCAACAGTGCATGCCTTTCAGGTCTCACACAAGAAGTTGAGACCACACTCTGCCTTTTGTCAGGTCAACACTTTAACCACTGAGATATGGGTAGATAATACTGGTCCTGCTGTTATTGTTGACATTATTAATGTAATTATTACATGGATTAGTTTTGTTATTGTTTCAACTTAGACAAATGAACTGAATCCGTTTACTGGAGTCAAGAAAATACAATCATTATAAATAATAAATTTACAGGTCGAAGGTTATCCACCCGTAGCTCAGTGGTTTAAGGCGCTGCCTGACACCAGATAGGACGTGGGTTCAAGTTTATGTGTGTGGAAAACTTGAAAGATATGCGCTGCTGATGATTCAAAATAAGGATGAAACAGCTGTACAGTGCTCCTGGTTGACTGGAAAACCTAGTAAATTTATTATTCAAGTGAATCTGATAATACTAATATACCATTTCTAAAAATAATAATTTGTGTTAATTTTTAAACCATAAGTAGTACTAAGTAGGATTAAATAAATTGCAAAAAACTAGAGCGCAACCTGTTAGCAACCTGACAATAAGTCAGTGCATTTCTAAATCAATAACAACATTGCATTTCATTCAAGTACAATCATATTCCCGGCTTGGCTTCCATATTGTTAGAATTGGGCCTCAGTAAAAAAGGGTTCAACTTTTGTTTCATGCCATTTTTTGTTCAATCTAAAAGGAGGAAAGCAGCAACATGACTTTTATGTTTTGTTGAGTGTTCAGTGGACGTTTGATCTAAAGTATGTTGAAAATACACTCACTTATTAATTACTTGTTATTTTTGGGTTCTTAATCCAACAAAAGCTACCGGTTTTAAAAATGGATGACGTGCATTCGAGTCTTGTCAATAGCACTAAATGTTGTTGATATTTTCTAAATGTACACTTAATAAAAATATGTATTTTGCTACAACTTGTGAACAGCAAAAACCAAAAGTAAAATTTAAAAAAGTATATTTTTTTTGCTGTTAATGGCGTAATTTTATAAACTATGTGCAATAGGATAATCTAATGTCAGTCAAACAACCTACATCCGACACGCATATTTTACTATTTTGATTACTTTGGCAGAGAGAATAATAATAATAATAATAATAATAATAATAATAATAATAATAATAATAATAATAAGTTAACTTAGCATAAGCACTTTACTTGAAGTACATTTAGCATTATAAACTAGAAAGAAAGATAGAAATCAAAATGATTTAAGGTTATACAATAATTTGGTAAATTAAAATTATTTAAATAATTTTTAATAACATGGCTATAGAAAAAGTAACAAGGCATTTTTAGTATTTTTAGTTACAAAATGGTCTGCTCTGTAGATTAAAATACAAATGGAATCGGTATTTTTTGAAATCATTAATTTTATTATTAATGTAGTCTTTAATGGAATAAAAATTACTTTAAAAAGGTAATTTCTTAATTTCAATATAATGGTGCAAATAATGTCCAAATTAGTTCAAATAAATGGAATGATTGCTACTTTGATAGGTTTATTAAAAATTTAATCTTGTTTGCTTCTCGATTGGTTAATATTCTGGATATGTATGAGTATTTGTATTGATTAGTTTTGGCTTTCGTGTGCACGTAGGAGTATCCTGGTTTTTCGAGAAGTTGTTTTTATTTCAGCTCATGTTACGTTATCGAATTAAACAAACAAAACGAATTGAAATGGAGTTAAAATTAATTTGGTCATCATGTCTCATTGTTTATTAACAGCTGTCACTTTGGCATTAACTCTAAATGTTATAAAATAATATTGATAATTCTTGCCGGTGTGATCCAGCGGTACAGTGCTCGGCTTGGTCTTAGTGGATATCGATTCGAATCTTACCACTGGCATCGCTAAAATGTTCACTGCTGAAAGAAACATTTTCCCCTAAAACATTCAAAATAGTAAAAATGAAAACAAACAACTTATATATTATTTGCTATAAAAGAAAATAGAAAATATAATTATAATTGGAAATATAGAATGATTATATACTTTCCTATTATATTTATTCATATTTATATGTAAGAGGTCTTTGGAAGTTAACTTTTTCAATTTTTTCGATATTTTAAATAAATGTTCCTAAATACGCACATGTGAAGTAGTTTGAATTATTTTTTCAACCTTGTTAATTGTTAGCACTTATTAGTGCAGAAAAACAACAAAAGATAAAAAAATTAATTTAGATGCAATAATCTATCAAATGTTTACAGTATATTTTTACCAGAAATGGAAATATATATACGTATGTAGATATACACTAACAGGATGGAACAGTATGATTACTTGTAATCTTCAAACTGTTAGTTTGAATTTTGATTAATACAACTCATTGAATAGTAATGTTCAAAAAGATAATAATATATGCAATGGATTCATTTTTTAACTACCTGATTATTTTGAGAATTATCATTAAAAAAAATTCTTATTGAAGTATATACTTGTGTATTATTAATAAATTTACAGAAATGCGATGTACGTATAGATAATCTATGCAATCATGATGAAGACTTCGTTAGCGATACTCTGGTACATAAAATACAAACTAATAATGTGTGGAATGCATTCATTTTTCAAACAATTTAACTAGTGTATTATTGCGCTACCTAGAACAATGCAAATTTATGAATATCTAAAACCAATTGCTGATTATTTTGGCAATAATCTAAATGACAAAATTCTTATTGAAGTAGTTACTTATTTGTAATGTATTTATTTGTCAAAACGCAATGCAGGTAAACATAGGGCTTGCAATCATAATGATCATTTCTTTCACTACGCTTTGTTATATCAAATACACGTAAGTGTAATTAAACGTAAAATCTATTTCATTTTGTAACATAGAAATTATTTTGAAGAAATCACGTCCAAAACGGTGAACACTGTTTTAATGTTGTAAGTTTACTTGTTTCAATCGGTTTTAAAAAGATTTTCAAGATTGTTCTCTGTAAATGACAATTTAATCTATTCTGGCTTTGTGTTATTATTGGCTTCATTAGATAGTTTATGTTAATTGGAGAAGCAATTGGTAAATTTTATGGGGATACCATAGTTCATTGAAAATTAATTTATCTTCAGTATTAAATGTATTACACAAACATACTTTTGAACACAATGTTTTAAACAGTGCGCTTTGTGTTGTTAGATTTTCAATTAAAGTAATTAGCCGGCCTTATTAAGAAAAACTAATTTGTTACATTTTTATGAAATTAAAATACTGAAAATGTTTACTGCATCTTTACATTTCCACATAGTTTTGAAAATGAAGATGAACTTACAATTTGTGAAGGTACTTTTAATATAATTGATTATTGTTTCTCCTACATTGTATTTTCAATTAAAAATAGATCAATAAATAAAGGTTAAACTCCGATGTATGGAATAAAATCAATAAATATATTATTTATAAAAATTTGATTTTTTTAAAAATTTTTATATATTACTATAATTCATTATGACATGGTACATATTAATTAAATAATAAATTTTTGAATTATAAAAAAAATTGTTCTTAATTTGTATTGTATTAGGTAAAATTAAAGTTTTTAAAAAAACGTTGTTATTGAAGAAATAGAATTGAATGCAAATGACAATTAAAGATAACAATAACAAATTATTAAATTCAATTTTATGTTTCAATAGTATAAAGTGCAATTTTTGTTATTACTTCAATAACAAAACAATAAAAAACTATTCAAGTGATATTTACTAATCCTATGTTTACAATTTAATTATATATATATATATATATATATATATATATATAATATTGATTTGAAAGTAACTTTGGCATGTCATTGCTTATTGAAAGATATTTGCCCATATTTTGGCAATAAGCAATCTCAATTAGACGAGATGGGAAGGATTGAAGAACGAAATAGAACGTTCTAATTACACATGCATTTCTACTTAACACTATTCCAAGGCTGTTGAATTGCAATAAAATTTATTTTATTCAGTAAATGGTGGGGGGATAAGTATGATGTTGCTAATTAAGTAGACTATTCATAAAATAAAATTTAAATTATAAAATGCATAAATGAATAAAAATATTATTTAAAATAATTTATTAAATACAAATGGAAAAATAACAGAAATATAATTTTGAAACATAGCATAATGCTTAAAGATGGTTTACAATTGCTACTTCATCCTTTATTGCAATGCTTAAATATATGAAAAAGACACAAATGCAGTTACATACAAGAGAACATAGTCATACTCTAACTTTTTTATTATACTATATTAAGTCAATTTAGAAAAAATGCATGACATTGTTGTAATCAAGAAGTTAATAGGTACAAGCTGCCTTATATTTAAGTCAAAATAAGCTTTTATTTAACACGTTTATAAAGTACGTTAGAGCAATTATAATTCTGATTGTAATTATAAACCATGTTTAAACATTGTCTTATTTTTCAAAACTACATTTCTGTAAATCTTCTATTAGTATTTTATAAATTATTTTAAATAATAATTTCATTTATTTATGCATTTTATAATTTAAAATTTATACTATCAATAGTCAATAGACGAAGAAAATTACTTGGTCAAATTCTACGTTTACCGTCCGAAAGACCAGCAAGAACGGTTTTGTTGTCTCATTTTCTCTTTGAATTACGAGACTTTGTTGTTGTTATTTTAAACTGTAATTGTTGTCTTATTGCCCCATCCTCATTTTTTTAAAGAAAAAACGGTTTTGTAATAATAATAATAATAACTATCAGTAGTCTACTTAATTAGTAAATTATTTTTACAATATTGTGTTTTCGTAATACTTTGACTAACAGCATCATATTTATCTCCCAACCTAAATAAATAAAACGTTTATTGTAATTCAACAATCTTGGAAAATAAACCTTGAACTAATCCAACTTTTAAAGTGTTCTGGGTAATTTATTCTTGTTTTATTATCTTTTGCAGTCAATGGATTGACATTTTCGCTGAAGAGGCACAATGAATGAAAACAAATTTTGTCACTACAAGCAACTTATTAATGGAATATATAAAAACACCTCTTGGGTGAATTGACGTTACAATGAGCTACTTATTATGCTGAACCTCTGACTTGGCTCAATTTTTGATAATGTTTTATGCAGCATCTTTAAAGTCATCTGTATTTGCTTATAACACTTTTAAAAAGTCAATTTGTCAGATGTTTGGGACCGTTTGTTATTTATTTTATTATACTTTGAAGTCAATTCATAGTCATAAAAGTAATTTTTGATAGAAATTGAAATATTTTCCCGTTTATCACGTACTTTACAAAAGTGATTAATTAAAGCTCATTTTGACTTAAATATAAGGAGTTTATACCTATGAACTTCTTGATTGCAACAATGTTATGCGTTTTTCCTAAATTAATATAGTATAATAAAAAAGTTAGAGTTTGACTACGTTATTCTTTTACATGTATTTTTTATATATTTAAGCGTTGAAATAAAGGATGAAGTAGCAATTGTAAACCATCTTTAAACGTTATGCTATATTTCAAAATTATATTTCTGTTAAGTTAATTACACCATATTACATTATATATTTTTATGTATATGTATAATGATTTCTTATAAGTTTGTGATTGAAGAGAATATGCAAAATAAATTTATTTTACAGTTTGCATTTTCTATTATTTTTGTTTGACATAATACACACATTTACTTTATATATATATACATATATGTATATATATAAATATATATGCATATATATATATATATATATATATATATATATGTATATATATAATTAAATTGTAAACATTAAATTAGTAAATATCACATGAGTGTTTTTCTACAGTTTGTAATACTTTGTTTAATGTTTTGTAATTGCAGTAATTAAAAAATGGTACTTTATACTATTGAAATGTTGTAAAAAGGAATTTACTTACTGGACTCTATGATTGTTATTTTGAAACAATTTTTTTAAACAACGTTTTTTTCACTTTTATTTTAAAGTATCAATTATAAATTTAAATCAATTTTTTATAGAATACCAAATATAAGTAGTCAATTATTATTGTATAACATGCCAAAATAAAATAGTAAATAAAAATTCAACTTTTATAATTAATTTCCTCTTTTGGTTTTATTCCGTTAACAGCGATCTGATCTTTATTATTCACCGAATAGTAGAATGAAAGTATAATGTATAAAAAACAATAATTAACCGCAAAAAATGTCCCTTCAAATTGTGTCATTTCGTCTGAACGAATAAAATGAAGTTTTAAAGCGTAAATGAAAGAAAACTAAAAAATAATAAAAAAATGAGTAAATTATTTGACACAAACAGTTATACATGTAAATTTAATATTTTTGTTAGGATGTAAAATGAGCGAATCTACTTTCATATAAACAAATATATGGCAATTGCCATTTCAATGTTTGATGTAAAATATTTTATGGCAACTGGAAATTTAGCAAAGTCAAACAAGGACCCCTATTTGGGACCAATGACGGGACTAGAACTCAAACTCTATTCGTTTTGAGTATTGGGCTATACACACTTGGTTGCCCAAAAACTTACAGCCAACCAACTTTACGGTGATGCTTTTTTGAAGATGTTATATTCGTTGTTTCAATATTTCTTTTTATTCAGTTGATGTAACAATTTGTATAAACATTTTCTTAACATGTTTCCAATGTAAATTTAGTTTATTGCAACTAATTTTGAAAACTTAATTTCAAAATTAATTATATTCCACAAATAAATTAAAATCAGTCATCTTTCAGTAAAAGGCAAAATTTTAGTTGTCTGGTTTGTAGAATTTTCGCAAATCAATTTATGTTGTTAATTATAATTTTCTACTTATAATAGGTCATTAATTAATTTTTATAACAAAGTATTGAATCTACTTCAAAACATTAAACTGATTTAGTTTGTCGCATAGTATTTGTTATTTGTTTATTTATTTTTTAGGTATCATAATAACAGTTCACAGGCTTAATTATTTTTTGTTTTCCAACAATAAATAAACGCATTCATCTAATGTAAATAATTATATCATTTATCTGAATGCAATGCAAACCACATTTGTTTTTATACCAACTAACTGGAAGTTTATTTGAATGTTGTCTACAGAACGACGCCTTTACCATATCACAAAATACAATTAAATTGTAATATATAATTGACAAAAATCAAGTTTGCAATTACCCACAGTTGACAGATGATAATAATTATATTTACTATTATCCAAGCGACTTTCTGCAAAACACAAAATTGTTGCATGTTGTTAAATAATATCCATTATATTGTATATATATATATATATATATATATATGCAAATATGACTTAAATAAATATTATTTCAATTTATCTATAATGAATGAATAATCAGACACATTTAGTACAACTAGTTCAGGTCGAGTGGAACACTAGCTAAACTTACAACCAAAAATGATAGTAGGTAAACATTAGGTAATTTGTTGACATTTTAAGGTATACGAACACAATGCTTTGAAATTAGAAAAAGAAGCGCATACTTATGTGTTTAAACCAGTACATGAAGACCGCATAAAACAATTGTAAAGTTAAAGTTTTTAAATATTGAATTAGTGAAAAGTAAGTGTTTAGAATATTGTCAAAAATATTGACTATGTATATTCAGATGTGTTTAGTAATTATTGGTTTTCTCTTGAAATTGCTTATTAGAAACGTTTGTCAATTACTTAATGTTTCCAATTGCAATTGTGTTATCAATGTACGTATAAATAAATAGTAGAAAATACATTTTTTCAAATTTTTGAATTACCTTTTGTCTTGTAATTTTCCACTTGAATCTAGCGTACATGGCTGCAATGTAAAAAATCAGTACGATATAATTAAAATGTTTTAAATTATTTGGATCCCAATGTGAAAAACATGTTATTTTTTGAATGAATATTATGCATAATGCTACTAAAACAATAGTACTTCCAAAATAAAAAGTTACGATCTGTTTAACAACAAAAACCAGATTAATTCCACCAATTAGTGCCTATAATGTTCAATAAATAAAAAAATATTTGCACAATATAGATTTGAATTATATATATATATATAGTTAAAAGTAAGAAAAACATTGATTAAATTTTTTTTTACTATTTCGAAGACATATTTCAGTAGTTGACATTTTAAATAAGCCGTATTTAGTGCCGGTAATGGGAATAGAACCGATATCCATTGTGACCCAGTCGGGCGCTCTACTGCTAGGTCACTGTTGCACATTTATGAAAAACTTACGAATAGACATGTAATGTTACTTGGCCTATAAATGTTATTTAGTAAAATGCACAATTTTTTTAATAGATTTAACTGACATACACCGAATGGTAATAGTAGTAATAATATAATGTAATATATAAACCGATTGAAACTAAAGCAACTTATCCATTGATCAAGTTAAAAACGGTTGTAGTGAAAGCAACATTTTCACCTTTGAATAAATTTATCGTTTAGCTAATTGAAAGAGACATGAACATAAGTGAACTTTTATACATTTCTTTATACCACATTCTATTTAAAACTACCCTGTTGCTTTAAAGAGCGTGGGGCAACAAGATTGCTTTTTGTAAATGTACTCTATATTTTTGGACGTGATTTCAATACTTTTTTGAATATGTTCATAACTTATAAAACTTTCAACCCATTTGATGAATGTTGGTTAATAGATTGAAATCGTATGTACTATGGTTAAGACAAAATTATTCCTTTTCAATACGCAGAAATTAAGGCATTATTTTTACATTTGTATTAAGAAAAGGTGTATTTAGTAGAATTTATATCATTTATGTTATAATTGAATTTGACTTAGTCTAAAAATATTATTTAGCAAAATGTACAATTTTGTTAATAGATTTAACTTACATACACCGAATGATAATAGTAATAAGTGATAATGTACTGTAATATAATTAATGTAACGTAGCGTATGCATGCTTACACAAAACATTAATATCATAAACTATAATTTAGGGTTACAAATGCTTACCATCAAAAACATGTAACAATAATTGATAACAAATATTGAAGATAATGTTACATAAAATATCCACAACCCAAAAATGAACAAAGTAAACAACCTATTTGGAATTGTTCACAATTTAAAAATAAACATGACGGTTTTAGACACGAAATGATGAAAATATTCATTCGATTATATTATGTCGACGGTTAGAATTAATACTTTCTAAATTTACTCAACCGACCAACTCAATATATTAAAATTTGTCTTCTAAAGTGGATTTACGCGTAACTATTGTTTTTCTTATTTTAATGTGAATGCCGCGGTGCCTGTAAAATTAAGCCGTAATGCGGATTGTAAGACTGTTTTTCAAATTGGTATATTATACAAATCATCTGTTGTAATTACTTATAATAGCACAACCAATAGTAATGAGAAAGCTAAGCAAATATCCAAATAATTACACAATCACACAGTTGCTAAATGCTTCTAATGCTCAATTAAGTTATAAAAGTAATGATGAAGGTATCAGGTTTAGCACAGTAATACGATACGCCTGATTTCTATTCTTGCGCTTTAATTACACAACAGCCGCTAAACGTTGATTGTTGGTTTTATGTTCCTAAACTTTATTTGCTATTAATTCATTTTGCGGAATAAATAAACTGAATAAATAAAATAAACATTTTTAATTATATATATATATATATATATATATATATATATATATATATATATGTCAGTTTATATATATATATATATATATATATATATGTCAGTTTCCAAAAATAAATCAATTTCACATCAAGTAAACTTACAACATTAAAACAGTGTTCACCGTTTTGGACGTGATATCTTCAAAATAATTTCTATGTTACAAATTGAAATAGATTTTGCGTTTAGTTACACTTACGAGTATTTAATATAACAAAGCGTAGTGAAAGAAATGATCATCATGATTGCAAGCACTATGTTTACCTGAATTGCGTTTTCGCAAATAAATACATTACAAATAAGTAACTACTTCAATAAGAATTTTGTCATTTAGATTATTGCCAAAATAATCAGCAATTGGTTTTAGATATTCATAAATTTGCATTGTTCTAGGTAGCGCAATAATACACTAGTTAAATTGTTTGAAAAATGAATTCATTCCATATATTATTCATTTTTTCAACATTACTATTCCATAATTCGTGTTAATCAAAATCCAAACTAACAGTTTGAAGATTACTATTGACCAATAAGACTATTTATAAACATTTTTGCATTTAATGAAAAGAGTAAATATGTAAAATCACCTTTTACTTTTATTGATTGTTTGAATACCGTGCATCAATGTTGTACATATTGTACGTTTAAAGGTATATGCATACATACAATTAAACACAAATTGTCATTTTTTGCTGTCAAGACAATGAGTCAACAAGAATGTTTTATATAGGTGTACTTTACATTTTTGTTGGCATTACAGATACGAATAATCAAATATTATATTATATATAATAAAACCGATATAATCATGTTCTTTTGTTCGCCTGATTCCACAAAACATTTATTTCAATTAAATATTTTTTTTTAAATTACATACTATATTGACTATATTTATATTCATTAACATATGACATTCTATTTCATTTTGATCCCATTATTTGTACTATACTTTTTTTATATTAATGGTAAAAATGTATTTTACGCTGAATGTATCTCTAGTGAGTTATTAAAGCTTAATAATAATAATAATAATAACAATAATAATAATAATAATAATATTTGCAAATAGGTCTTAGCCACGTTTTCTGTGATCTACCAACTCTTCTTTTTCCACCTTCAATTGTCCATTCCAAAACCGTTCTTGCTGGTCTGTCGACTGATAAATGTGGAATTGGTAAAGTGTAGATTGGTAGACTGTAGAAAACTTGAATAAAAATTGATCAAATTGACTTAATCAAAATTAGCATCATGTGGGATTAAATAAAGACAATTAGTTTGTATTTGCTACTTTGAGTGTTTTGACAAGAAACGCATCTTTCAGTAGTAGACATTTTAGAGAAACCAAACAGTGAGCCCGCATTTAGTAGGTCGGTGGTGGGATTTGAACTCATGCCGATCCAGATTCAAATTGATGGAACATTGGATTACCTCAGTACATTTCTGTTGCCCCATAATTTTGAAAGCAAAATGATTTTCCAATGTGATATGCTAATTTTCAAAGTCTAATTATCTTATTTCAATATATATATATATATATATATATATATATATATATATATATATATATTTATATTTATATATATATATATATATATATATATATATATATATATATATATATATATATATATATATATATATATATATATATATATATATATATATATATATATATATATAATTATTTTAATTCTTGTAGTTATAGGCAGCAATGTAACACGTAAGACTGTTTGTTTGGTTTAAAAATTCATACTTGATTTAGTAAGCAATTGTTATTTTAGTCTTTTCTTATGCATGTGTGATTTCAAATATGCCAGCAAATAGATGTGATTTATAAAATGGTTATTTCTGATCTTTTAAACATAATCTACCAATTACTTGGTACAAATACATTTTAAAATGCATGCCGAATTGGACAATATTGGCTGTAGGTTTTCTTTTGCTCCGTTTCGTCTATTTTTATTATTGTTATTGCTTTTTTTATTATTACTATTATTATTATTAATAATAATATTATTATTACTAATATTATTATTATTATTTTTGTTGTTATTGCTATTATCATTATTATTGTTACTATTATTACTATTAGCATTAGTATCAGTATTATTATTACTATTATTATTATTTATATTTTTATTATTATTACTATTATGACTAAACTTGGCTAAAAAATGTTTTTTGTAAAAACTTCCATCCAAGTTATTATTATTATTATTAGTTATTTATTTATTTGGTTTTTACTGCAATTGCACATTAAGCAAAATTAAACGAAAGCCTGTATTTAGTCCTACCAGTTGATACTCCAACTTATACCAACCCAAGTTTGAATAGAACAATATATCACTAGGCTACCTCGGTACATTGTATATTAATTTTTTACACTATATTTATGTTTTTTTAACAGTTTTATAAAGATGTTTTTGTTAGTTCTATTGTTTGACAATTTTTCTACAACAATCAGCCCTTAAGGTTTGTTAAAGCGCTGCTTCTTTTGTACAGTTAAATTGTGTCTTAAACTTGACAATTTTGTACATTAAAAACATTGAAACAAAATGACACTGTGTAGCTAAACCTATTCACATAATATTTATCGTTTTTATATTTTACAATAACACTCGTCAGCACTAATTCTGAAAGATATTTATAAATAGATAATTAGTATAGACGTGTAGACTTATGGCCAATAATTAAATCAAACGCCTATTTATTTGAGTACAGAATTTATAAAAATAATTTTCCGTGCTTTCTCGATACATTCTCAAACAGATTAAAATATGTTCTACTGGTTACACATTTGTTAATCAATATGTTGCAATCGTATGCAAAACATATGATTTAGGAAGTTTAGGTTAAGTGTTGAACTCAACTATAGCTTATCCGTAATCCGGTTTAAAGAAAAAGAGGAGGGTTTGAGAGCAAGATTAGAAACCTGGCCTTTGTGAAAATTTAAATAATGTTAACAAAACAACTCCGCCTAATTTGGATTAGAAATGATTCAATCTAGCCAGTCCCAAGCCTGGATAAAGAAGGAGGGTTTGAGCGCAAGGTTGGCAACCTGGTCTCTGTAAAAATTTGTACTGCTGCGGTAACAATAAAAGATGACGCGATTCCGGCAAACAACAACGTATCTGTATGGCAAAATTACCAGATGACAAGGTTGAGTGAAAGCCGAAAGAAAGCGCAATCTTCGATTTGCAGAATCTTTAATGCCAACGAGACTTTGTTATTGTTGTTGTTGTTGTTGTTTTGCTGTAATTGTCTTATTGCCCCATGCTTATTCTTAAAGCAAAAGGGTTTTGTATAATAATATAGTATAATAACAAAACAACAAAATGACACCATTTTATTTAACAATAGCAAAAAAGTAAAAGCACCGTAATTTAAATAATAGGGTTTGCCTAAGTCTAAGTAAAATTTCAATTTATCTTGTGGATTATCCAAAACCAAAATTTAATGAAACAATTATGTGGAACAATCTTGTTACTTTATACTTTTTAAAACGGACAATATTTAAAATTGTTTTATTTATTTATATTTATATTTTATGTTTATTACTTTAAGTGTTTTACGAGAAACATTTTTCAGCAGTGGACATATTAGTGCCGGTACTGGGATTCGAACCCATGCTCACCAAGGTACAAATTGTGCGCTGTACCGCTAGAACACCCCGGAATAAATAAATAAATTGAAGCAGATATCACTACATTAATTATTCTTATTTTTATTCTTATTATTCTATTTTTTATTATTATTCTTATTATTCTTCTTCTTATTATTATTATTAATATTATTATTATTATTATTATTATTATTTATTATTATTATTATTATCATTATTATTTTTATTATTGTTATTATTATTAATATTATTATTGTTATTTCTATTTATATTATTACTACTATTATAATTTTTATTTTTATTTTTATTATTGTTATTGTTATTGTTATTGTTATTATTATTATTATTATTATTATTATTATTATTATTATTATTATTATTATTATTATTATTATTATTATTATTATTATTATTATTATTATTATTATTATTATTATTATTATTATTATTATTATTATTATTATTGGTAGTATTAGTAGTAGTAGTAGTAGTAGTAGTAGTAGTAGTAGTATCAGTATTAATGCTTAATTGTTTTACGTTAAACTTTCTTTAGCAGATAAACATTTTAGAGGAACTAAACGGGGCCCGCATTTATTGCTAGTAGTAAATATTTAATACATACTCACTCAAGTTTAAATCGACCGCTGTACCGCTAAACTAATGAATTCATTAATTATTATCAGTTTTTTAAAAGCGGTTACTTTTTTAAACAAAACAGTTAACATAGAAATATATTTGGTAGGGTTATATATATATTTTTAAAATTAAACAAATATTCCATTTAAATTAGTTATTGCACAAATGATAACAGTTGCGGATCATTGGATTGTTGGAATAAGGTGAAAATAAAATTTCGTACCAACCAAGTACAAATACAAGCCGAAATAGATGTGGAAGAACATGTTGCCCGAATAGTTAACAATTTCAGATTCCTTGATTTGGAATACACCTACTCCAACTAAATATTGAACCATTAATATTGTATGCTAATTTGTTGAAGAACAAGGAATAGACACACTAGTAAATATATGGCATGTAATCATATATTATTCAAAACAGTATTAATAATAACATAACATAAGTTAGTGACAGAGTCACTTCTTCATTAGTTCAAAGTTTGAATAACTTTTCGAATTCCTATACAAAAATGTGGTCGGACGCGAATTAAACTTAGGGAGGAGATAAATAAAATTTCTTAGCTAGAAGACCGCTTTTGTGCCGACGCCAGTGTTTATAGGAATTGACGAGACGTTGTTTTTTAAGGTTGACACCGGTCGACAAATTCACAAACCTAACCGGCTACATGTGGTAAATGGATACCTTAAAATATCTTTTAAGCATCTTGGGTATATGCTAGCACCCACATACTGAACGGGAATCCAATGAAAGTCCAATTGTACTGCTGTGTATTCGGTCTTTGCTGTTATTGTCTATGTGCCTAGTCCAGGATGCACCACATGGAGGAGGAACAGTCAGGATTATTAGCATCATTAGAAATTGAAACTTTATAAGTATTACTCAAATCCTCAAGATTATTAGTATGCCCTTTAATAATAAAAATATTTTTGTTTACTGTAGACCTAAAATAAATTGAGTGATGGGCGCTTTGTTTTTAGCGATAAATAAATAAAAACATATTCGAGAAAACCTTATTCATGTAGATTTAATAAAAACAATTATTACTTGAGATTAAAAATATGTTGTAATAAAAGAGTCCTAACACAAAACAATGTTGTTTTTAACATGTTTTTTAAAACAAAACAATAATAATAATATTAATAATAATAATAATAATAATAATAATAATAATAATAATAATAATAATAATAATAATAATAATAATAATAATAATAATAATGATATTAATAATAATAACAATAATAATAATAATAGTAATAATAATAATAATAGTAATAACGATGATAACAATAATAATAGTAAGTAGTAGTTGTTTTAGTAGTAATATTCATATTAATATTAATTATTATAATATAATATATAAATTAATATATTATAGTCTAAGAAATACGCCATGTTGCTAGCGCTATTAACGCACATTATTTTGGTTTACTAATCATTTATTATTATTATTATTATTATTATTATTATTAATAATAATAATAATAATAATAATAATCACCATCATTATCATTATATTGGCACAAGGACTTCAATAAAGTTAACTTTATTATCGCTTTAGCATAATCGTTTAAATATTTATAACAGTCATTTACAAGATCCACAACAAAATACAATGCATATATTTGAAGTTTGGATTAAAAATTAAAATTTCAACTGTTGAACTATCTCCAATTTGATTTAGCCAATAAAACAAAACATTTGTTTTAATTAACATGTTCCAACAAAAACAACAACAAAATTTACCCATCCTTGAAGAAAACAACTAATCACAAAGTAAATATGCAGAATCCAATTGGGTTTCTAAAAAAATATTAACACAATACAATTGAATAATCATGTTTTACACCTTTACAAAAAACATTTGTTTATATATATATATATATATATATATATATATATATATATATATATATATATAAAATATATATATATATATATATATATATATATATATATATATATATATATATATATACAATAAATGTTTATTAATAATAATTTTATTCGATAAATTGACATGCAGCTTTTATCAACAACTCCTAACAGCATTAACTTTTGTAGCATCTAAAATACGTGTCCTTATTTACTTCAAAACCATTTTGTTTTAGAGAGCATGAACCATTATTATTATTATTATTACTATTATTATTATTATTAACGCCGCCTAGTTTGGATCAGAAATGATTTAACCTATCCAGTCCCAAGCCTGGATAAAGGATGAGGATTTGAGCGCAAGTTTAACAAACTGGTCTCTGTAAAACATTTTATACTGCTACGGAAACAATAAAAGGACGCTATTCCGGCAAACAACTGCAAAGAAGTGATTGCATGTATCTGGATGACAGAGTTACACAGGTGACAGGGTTGAGTGAAAGCCGAAAGGAAGCTCAATCATCAGTTTGCAGAATCTTCAATGCCAACGAGATTTTGTTGTTGTTGTTGTTTTGTTGTAATTGTTGTTTTATTACCCCATACTTATTTTTAAAGCAAAAGAATTTTGTATACTATTATGTAAACGTAGAATTTGACCAAGTAATTTTTTTCATCTAGTTGTAGTGATGTCATGTAGTAAACGCGAGTCAGTTTTTCTCATGACCTCTTTATTTTAAATGTAATCGCGCCAGGTAATCTTTAAAATACATTTAAGACATCGGCGATGAAAAACATCTGTCTGATCGCTTCAACGTTTTACTCATATATATTACCTTAGGAATGATTATAGAAGCGTACAAACAAAATTTTGTCTTCAAGCGGATGAAAGAACATGACCACATTGATTTGAGTCTATAGGAGACTCACACTGTCTTTCCAAGTCTGGCTTTAATACCAATTTTGGTTTTTCCATATACATGTTTTTTTTTACTATCTAATGCTTTTTCTGCTGCAAAACATTTTTGTTTACTCAGACTTGAAACTGGTTAGTTTGGTTAATTTTTAATCATTTCTAGGCGGAGTTAAATTAACAGTAATAATAACATTAATAAAATACTAGTATATATATATATATATATATATATATATATATATATAACGTACGGCTGGATTACAATCATTTAGCAAAATTTCGTAACTGACGTTCAAATAGCAATACATCAAAATATAGACCAATTTTAAGTTTGAAAATATTGTCACATTCAACTTTAATTGTGCTGACAACACCAGACATACTATTGCTACAGTCAGTCCAACGGTTATTGCAATTGTGGTTATTGTAGCTGAAAGCTGAATACTAACCAGTGCCAAATCGAATGCATAAATCAGTGTCTATTTAATAATTGTATAGAGCAACTATTGATTATTTGTATAAATATATTTTTATTTCATTTCTTGTTTTGTTGAGAAATAGGACATTTGTCAATTACTTCTACAATTTTAGGATCCGAGTTTCAATTGTGTTTTGAATAGTTTTGTCAAATAAATTAATTCAGCTGTAGCCGGTTGCAGGTCCAGTTGAGGAATGAGGAAGGCTCTCAAGCCTTTGGCACGTGTACAAATCAATATTGCTAAAGAAACAACACAAGAGGAAACTATTTTATTAAACTAGGGCGAAAAAAGTGAAAGAAGCACAACTCCGGTGGAGAAGTTTGGCAAAATCCGAATAGATTTTCAATTTGCAAAGCTAAAATTTTAGTGTAAAATTATATAAATCAGTTTACTTGTCCCATGCTTCTCAGAACGAAAGAGTTTAAAAAAAGAGAAAATCAATACTTTATTATACGTGTTGCAATATTCATTACATATTTAGAACTTACTATCAACTGTAAAGATATATAATTAAGGGGAAAATATGTCGATAGTTGTGTACAAAACGTCCATAAAATGAAACCGAGTATTCTTAAACAACTGATGTTTATAATAAATAATTTTTAAATAAATAAATAAATTATTATTAATGCTTGAATGTTTTAAAACACTTTTTAATAAATTTAAACAAGAGTTCATGTTTAAGTTGAGCGCTGTACCACCCTGACAATGTTTTCAGCTTTAATATACAAAAATTAAAGTAAACATATACACTATAATATACGCTATACTAATACAATTATATATATATATATATATGGAATGTTAAAACATTTTGAGGATTTAAGTAATGATTATAAAGTCTTAATTTCTAACGATGGTAATATTCCTGACTGTCACCTCTATCTGACACATTTTGGACAATATGACACAGACTAACACAGCAGGGGCCGAGTGCACATTGGCGTAAGTGGGCTTCTATATTGGTAAATCAATGTAAACATACAACCAGGGTACTTAAATGGTATCTCAAGGTATACGTCATTGCTCTTAGATAAATAATTTTGACAAACAATTAGACGACCTCACTAATCGTTGCAAACAGTGGTGCCGTGACAATGATGCTATTTATCAGCCAAGAAACGTGGTTATTCTCCTACGTCTGCTAAACATATGAAGCTGTCAAGGTCAGTTGTTTATTATGTTGTAGGCATATAATATATATATATATATATGTGTGTGTGTGTGTGTCTGAGTGGTGTAGCGGTATAGCTCTCGAATTTCGATCTCGGTGGGCATAGGTTCGAATTTCATCACCGGCACTAAAATACGGGCCCACGTTGGGCTTTGCTAAAATGTCCACTGCTGAAAGATGTTTCTTGTAAAACATTCAAAGTAATAAACATTATATATATATATATATATATATATATAATCAGTTGTTACCAAAATACAAAAGTAATAATAATAAAAACAGAAATAATAACAGTAAAACGTGCTTTACTATTAGCAGCCAAGATGTGTGCTTGTTAAAATGTTCATAAATTGGATAACTAAATTGCAAAAATTAACAAATGCCAAGTTTATTGCTTACAAATATCGCACAATTCCAGTGCACAGTAGACTTGCTGCAACAAAATAAAAAACCAGCATTATTACCTGTAAATTAAAAAAACAACAGCATTTTTTGCAACTACCTCTTTGATAATTTTTGTGTTCACAATTTTCAATGGCGGATTTTGTCCTTCGTCGAAAAAAATTCGTCTATACAACATTGTCGATCGACAATTTATTAAATTCCAATGTTTCATACAACATGTATAGAAAATTGTACGAGCATGCAATGTTAGTAATAATAGGCGTAATCTACTGTTAAAAGTAACAAAGTTTATTTCTAATACCTACTTTGTTATTATTATTATTATTATTATTATTATTATTATTATTATTATTATTATTTTAAATGGTTTATTCAAAATTAAAACAGTTATTTTTAAAATAAACGTTTGTTGTTTAAGTGTATGCATACTTTGTACTTATGCTTATTTTCAATCTATCAAACATTTCTTTCAAAAACTGTGATGTAAAGTACTTTAGGGGACAAAGATAACAATACGTTTTGCAATTGAACAAACCAACACCCTATACAATTATTAAGAATGGAATACATGCTGTGCATTTTTAAATAACTGCATCGCATCTATGTTTTGATTTACTGTGCATTTGCAAACATGATCTATTATTGTTATTGCTATTAATATTAATATTACTATTATTATTATTTCATGTTACTATTTTAAATGTTTTACAAGAAATATTGAAGAGTGGACATTTTAGTGTAGCTGAACGTGGACTCGTATTTGGTGCCGGTAATACTATTCGAACCCCCATCTCCACACAGATTCAAGTCGAATGCTGTACGCCCTTAGCTGTAATAATAATATTTTACTTTTTATAAACAATGCCATTTTTTGCAGTAAATTTAGTAAAATATTAGAGTAAGAATAATAAAATAAAATACATATGTATGAGATCTATACCACTGGCATTAAAAGTAAGTTTGCGTCTGGTTTTGCAAAATGTCAGTTTTCCGAAATATCTTTCTCATGTATACTACAAAATTTGTACAGGGTCTACATGGCAAAAGCTTTTTGTGGAAGAGTTTATTTACTTCCGCTTGTTACCGGTATTTATGCATAATATTTGCAAACACTTAGCATTGATCAGATTGACTGTCAATAAATTATAGGGTTAAATTCAATCACCCGTAGCTCATACTTGAACGGTATGCACCACAGCGATCCTGGTTGATTCAAACTAAATGGATTTGGCACCCTTAAAAACCTCCAAAATAAATTTAAATAAAAACAATGTAGGGTAAGGCATAAAACCTACTTAATTTATTTAACAGTAATTGGAATCAGTTGTCTTAGCGGAAGGTTTTACGATATATGACAATAGTAAACATTATTATTTTATATTTAGAAGAATTAAATTTATAATTAGAATTAGTTAACAATTATTGATGCTACTTTCTGGTAAAATGTTTCTGTATATTCCTCTATTATTATTATTATTGTTATGCCTGGGCGTTGGTTGGAATAACGTTACAGTGAGTTACTTATTATGCCAGAAACTCTGACTTGTTAACTCACTAGGCCTAAGGAACCAAACTAAGAAGACAAGACAAGGCTTAGACCAGAATCAAAAATTATAGATAATACAGATAATATATACAGAAGTGAGATTAGTTAGCCAGGCCTTTGTCTCTCTGTCCTCAATCCGACTTCACTGTGATTGGTTGATTGATTTACGACTTCATTGTAATTTAATGTCGTCCTAGTATTAATAAACGCTGAAGTCTAACTTTGGAGAGCATGGGTTCGAGTGCCACATGCAACACTAAATGTTGGCCGTCATTTAATGGCGCTTAAAGGTCTACTTGTCGAAAACGTTTCTTATGAAACATTTAAGCAATAATAATAATAATAACAACAATAATGATAATAATAATAATAATAATAATAATAATAATAATAATAATAATAATAATAATAATAATAATAATAATAATAATAATAATAATAATAATAATAATAATAATAATAATAATAATAATAATAATAATAATAATAATAATAATAATAATAATAATAATAATAATAATAATAATAATAATAATAATAATAATAATAATAATAACAATAATGATAATAATAATAATGATAATGATAATAACAATAATGATAATAATAATAATAATATTAATAATAATATTAATAATAATAATAATAATAATAATAATAATAATAATAATAATAATAATAATAATAATAATAATAATAATAATAATATAAATCAACTTATCTCAGTTTAAATAAATACAAAGGAGAATTTAATAAATTAATATTTATTTCAAACAGTCTTTAGCCTTTATTTACAGTCAATTATTACAATAAATTACGATTTAACAGGTCGTTATAATTAATGTATTACTAGTGGTTTAAAAATAAGCAATTTACATTGCTTTATATTTGAAAATTATTAATATTGAACGGCACGAAAGAAGGGAGAGAAACACACGATTTCTTTATATATAATTGTAAAAGTGCACTTTTCACTTTCACACATCTTTTGTGTAGAACTATAAAAGTATATGATCTACACGGTCAGATCATGTACGTTTATTATTTACATACAATTACAAACAATGTTTTTTAAATTTTCAAAAAATATAAGGCTGTTTCGCAATTCTAAAATAAATTTATTATTACAACTATATTAAACTTTGAAACAGAAATCGGCATTAATTCTGACCTTGATAACAAATTATTCAACGTATTTCAATGTAAATTAATGCAAAGTACAGTGTAATAAATTAATATTTATTTCAAATAAATACTAGACCTGTTTTTTACAAAATAATACATTACAATTAGCCATTATAATAAATTACCATTTTTACAAATTAAAAGCATGAATTATGCGAATATTTCTATAAATAACACTAAAGTTACTAATCAAGTAAAGTCGTATTGATTGAACCGTATGTAGGATAGTTTTTATTAACATTGACTTATTTTATTGCAATAACCATAATAATCATAACTCTATGTATTTACCTGTAATATTTTTTTCAATCCTTACATGTATTAATTTAGAAACGTTGTGCACTATTTACCGTTTTATTCAATTACCTTACAACATGTAATGTATATTGTTGGGTAAGTAGGAAGTTAACAGGTTCCACGTGTAATTGTCGAATTCAAAGCAAATGTTAATAATTTCTTCTTTTTATAGGTTTGTAAAATTTTTTACCAGTTACTTGTGGATATTCACACACAAATTGTCGACGAGTTTTCCCCTCAATTATGCTTATCTCCACTTTCTGGTACGTGGATTGATATATATATATATTTGTCATATATAAAAAAATTTTAACTTTTAAAAATTAAATTTTAATGACAAAAATATGAATTATTATCTTGTAACTATATTTTACGAAAAACGTATTTTTTGGCGAAGCTAAATGTGGACCCACATTTGGTATTGGTGGTGGGGATCGGACCTATGCCTAACCCAAATTCGGATGTCACTTGTTATGAGTACAATTATGCGCCGAGGTAGCCTAGCGGTACAGCTCTCGACCTGGACTTGGTGGACATAGGTTCGAATCTCACTACCGGCCCACTAAAATGTAGGCCCACGTTCGGCTTTGTGCAAATGTCCATTGCTAAAAGATGCGTTTCTTGTAAAGCATACAAACTAGTAAAAATTAATCAAATAACAATTGCATGTATAATTATTATAAGTACGCATAAATACACAATAAATCTAAGTAATAAATTAATTGATATAAAGTTATACGCTAAAACAAAACGAAAATAGTTGAAAAAACTTGTATTGGTACTCGTTAACATTTGTTAAAAAATGTTTCCATTTATAAATTGAACTTATTTGGCAACAGTTCTAATGTTTGCCATTGAACATAAAATCTGATAATGCCAAAATAATATTTTGATTTTTTAATTTTTTAATATATTTCTAATGATTTCAACTGTGTTTACACAACAGTTACCTTCCTTAACCAAACTAAAATTCAGTAGTTGTCAAGTGCAATAGTACAAAATTTGGACATCAGATTAAATTCCCCATTAATAATTTATGTAGGACTTATTTATCTTTTTATTTTAAATTGTTACCATTATTATTATTATTATTATTATTATTATTATTATTATTATTATTATTATTATTATTATTATTACTATTATTATTATTATTATTGTTATTACAAAACCCTTTTGCTCTAAAAATAGATATGGAGCAATAAGATAGCGATTACGGCAAAAAAAATAACATTTTTCCACGTATTTGAACATTTTGATAAACGTTTTGTTTGATTTCAATCAGATCTTCCCGAATAGTTGTTAGTCAAGTTTTCTGTGGCCTATCCCCCAACCTCCTAGGTTCAAGTTGAGAATTGTACTAACTACACAATAATCTGGCATTGTATGTTGTTAATAGGTCTTATTAACAGCAATCATAATTTAGGAATGTAATATTAGGAAAACTCTTCCTAGTTTGGATCAGAAATGATTCAATTTAGCCAGTCCCAAGCCTGGATAAAAGAAGGAAGATTTGAGTGCGCAAGGTTAGCATCCTGGCCTCCGTAAAAAATTTATACTGCTAAGGAAACAATCAAGAGGACGCCATTCCGGCAAACAATGGCAAAAAAATGATTGCACGTATCTGGATGACAGACTTACACAGATGACAGGGTTGAGTGAAAGCCGAAAGGAAACTCAATCTTCGGTTTGCAGAATCTTCAATACCAACGAGATTTTGTTGTTGTTGTTGTTGTAATTGTTGTCTTATTACCCCATACTTATTTTTAAAGAAAAAGGATTTTGTATAATATTATATATATATATATATATATATATATATATATATATATATATATATATATATATATAATGTAATATAATAATATCAAAAAGTCCAAAAATGATTGCTGTTAAATAGTACAAAACCTGTTGTATATTGTAACAAAATAGATCATCATCAATTCATTGTACTTTGCTATTTTGGCAACCGATTATTCGAAGTGGATAATTACACAAATTTTGATTATTTCTATATTCGACATTTGTTTCATTGCTGCATTCGAATTTTTGCTTGAAATCAACCTTGCCAACTTTAAAAATGTGACCTTATTTATTTTGGTCTATTTGTTCGTTTCCAATGTACTTTTTGAAATTATGGTATTGTTAAATTTTCGTCATGTAAGTTGCACACATAAATAATTTGCACCAATTTTTAGTCGAATATGGAAACAAATAGATTGAGTGCATCAATAAATAATAACTGCAAAAGGTTTTTTTAATTTTGACGTTGTGTCTGGTGACACTCACTTCTTTATTGGCTTGATGATCTTGACAGACGTAGAAGCATAACAATGTTTCTTGGCTGGTAGATGGCATCCTTATGATGGCAATAATGTTGCCAAAGATTGACTAGGCCCAGTTATACCGCTGTGCATTCGGTTCCTGCTGTTTTTAGTCTATATGCTTATGGGCACATAGTCCAAAATGAACCACGTGGAAAACGAACAGTTAGGAATATCACCATTATTGGAAATTGAGACTTCATAAGCATTACTCAAATCCTCGTGGATTATGAGCATCGCTATAATAATATTCGCTCCACATCAATTCTCTTTATGATTTTAAGGATCTATTAAATCTACATTGTCAACCGAAGATATTGTACCAACGCCCTCCAATGCATTAAACAATTTTAATAGTGACTATTCAGTGTACAAACCACTCGTAACCAGTTATACCATTGTGCACTCGGTCCCTGTTGTTATTAGTCGAAATGCCTGTTGGCACTTACTCCAGAATGCACTACGTGGAGGATGAACAATCAGGAATGCCACCATTATTGGAAATTGGGACCTTATAAGCATTATTTAAATCCTCGTAGATTATAACCATCCAACCATTTTACTCAATATTTAATTATGCACCAGTTGATATTTTATTGATTATAATTTTGTTATATGTTTTTAAATATTGTATAATTAAACTGAGCGTTTTTAAGTTATATGGTTGCTAGAAATGCTTCAGTTAAGTAACTCTATTTTTCAAGTATTACTTAACACGGTATGTAAATTACATCTAAAAAACATAATCAACTTTTAAATGTGTTTTGGCGTTAAAGGGCGACTAAAAATGTGCAAATAATCAAAGTTTACAAATTGCATAATGTTTATTGTGAAAACCAAACAACTTACAATGGAATGTGACACTAGTTTTTATTTAAAACAAATGTTTTTCACATAATTGTTAACTAAAAAATAATATTGATTATTTATTTTCGATTAAGAATTATTCATTCTGGACTAGTATTACGTTGGATTCGTTTGTTTATCTTCCACGTTTTTTGGTATGTATTATGCATATTTATTATTATTTATTTATTCATTTTGTTACTTTGAATGTTTTGTGGAAAACGCATTTTTGGCAGTTGACCTTTTAGCGAAGCCAAACGTGGGCCTACATTAGATGCCGGCAGTTAAGACCGAACGCATGCCTAGTTAAGCTCGAGTCGAGCGCTGTACTGCTAGACCACCGCGGCACAATTAATGATTATTATTATTTTTAATTACTATTTATTTTGTTCTAAATCCAAATTTGGCTATAAAAATAAGAGTAGCAACTTAGCATATTGATGAAACTAGAGTTTGGTAAAATTTTTAAAAACGTTTAATATTTGACATGCAGAATCCTCTATGTCAAAATCTTTGTTTTTTACAACTGACTTTTGTCTACTATATAGCATTATTACGATTAGATAAACAAACGATTTTGATTAAATTCTATTTTTACCTTTTAAAACTTTAATAAAAACGATTTTGTAATAAACGATTAAAATAATTTTTTTAATTGGCTAAAAATCTAATATGAATAGCGTAATGTTAAATAAATACCGAGACACTGGTAAAATGTGTAATGATGTGAAACAATTTTGTTGTTTCATGTTTTTTAAAACAAAAATTATTAGTAATATTTATAATAAATTAAATTTTTATAAACTTCCACTGGTTAGAATCGACTATTGCTAATGTGCCCTCTCTCTAAGAGCAAGCAGAGGTAAAGTAATTAATCGCACTAATTGTTGCAAATGCAGCATGTTCTACACTAATAACAATTAGTAAACACCGTAATCTATACGGTTTGCTACTAATAATGTTAAAAATAATGTACTACCTTTGAGTATAACAAAAAACCGTTTCAACTTATCCAATTTTTAATTTTTATAATTTTCTTCTCAAACTAGGTATGCCATAAAGTAGTAAAAATTTTAAACTGCTAATTTTCTTCTATACAAATAATTTTTCTAAATTGATTAATTCTACATGTTTAAAATAACTGGCTTTTTAGATATCAAGAACCTATTTTGACATTTGCTTTGTCAAGTTTAGAAATTTGAGTAACATGACTAGAATGCATCATATGTATGCCTGCCAAAAATCATTTAAAACCCTCTATTTATAAATACACAAAATGAATAGTGTAAGTATGTTTTATAAAATTAATAGCGGATATCGCAACGTTACAATTTAATTGCAAAATAATACATGTAGGATAAACATAATTCATTAACCATAAAATTCTTAAACTGGTACCTTAAATTTTAATATATATACTACTTTTTGTTTAAGTTTGTACAATTTAACAAAACAATGATTCACAGAAATTAAATATTTTAACTAAAGTTATAAATAATAATTATATAATTATACATTATAAATAATTATATTTTTAATTTTTGTTTTAGGTATTGATACTATTAAATCAACAATTAATGGGTATAAAAACAAATCCACTATCAGTTCAAGATATAATACATTTTACAGGAGTTTATTACATACAATTTTCTCTAACTTGTTTTATACATTTATCGTTGATAATGTCTCTTATGGCATAACAACCTTTTTTAGAAATATACATCTATATAAACAACCTTGTTAAAACATTGTGCAAGTTATTTGTTTTATTTTAAATTTAAATACATTGTTAAAAACACTTTTTTGTCACATTTTTATTTAATTTGCAAAAATAAAAACGTATCTAGTGTTGTAAGAAAAAAAAACTTTTTTTTACAAAACACAAACATTTTTATTAAGGTTAAGTAATTTACTATAAATAACGTTTAGCTTAGTTGTAATGCAAAAGATTATAAACTTTTGATGACTATTTTTTTTAAACTATTAAACAGTGAGATTGTCCAGGCTGCAATAAGGAATAATGTTTAAACCTTAAATTTTATAAATTTACACGTTGTAGTTTTAATTATATAATTTTATAATTACTTAATAGATTGATTTGGTAAACCTGTGTAACAACAAATACATTTATATCACTATACAATATAATAAGTGATCTATAAAATGTAACTAAACAATAAAAGATTTAACAATTTATTTATACTTATTATTTTAACCGTTAATAAGATTTTATAATTAAAATACATACCGTTAAAAATCTAGCAGTAGTATTCAACTCTTTTCTCCAGTCCTCAACATAAACAGGAGTACATTTTATGCACTTCTTTAGGCGGAATCTAAGTCAAGTCCCTTTTGACATTACCCGTTTATTGCATATGCTTTATATCAAGCCTTGTTTAAAATATTGCATCCAAGTAACGTCTTTTATGCTGAAACATGATTTATAAATATTAGAGAAAATTTAAAGGTGTTTTGCAAAATTTTTATAGGTTTTCAGACACCTCTTTTATAGAGATAAACCAACCAGTCTTAAAATCTTTCCGCTGAAAAATAGAAGATTACAAAACAATTTAATCTTAGTTCACCAACTAGTTAAGTCACACTTTCTTATTACTTACTTTTCCAAATTAGATGACAACTTTCAGAGGTACTCTTTTAAGATGTGCAAACCCAGGGATTATACAAGGTTAACTCGGCGCCACTTTTTCCATCGAGTTGTTTTAGCCTAAAACAGCCTTTTTATCCATATTGTCAACGCTTCTAGTTTTTATGTTTTTAAGTCAATCTACAATAAATATTTACTTGTTAACTATGTTTAACGTTCCTCTCCAATTATTTTCTGATTACTCCCTCCTTATTTTTATTTCTATTTATTTATTTTTATTTACTTTACTCATTTATCCCCTTCTAATATTTGATATTTTAAAAACAAAAATTAAAAGGATATTTTCCTATCTAACTCGTGCATTAATCTGTAATCTACAACTTGCAAATGCCTTTAAAAATAAACAATTGAAAATTGTGCTTATTTATTTATTGTTACTACATTGGATATTTTATAGGAAACACTATTTAGCAAATGGATAGTTTAGCAAAACCAAAAAGAAACCTGCGTTTAAGGCCAGTGATAGAGATTAAACTTATACTCATTCAAGTTTGGGTCAAGCGCTCTACCGCTAAACTATTCCGGCACTTGGTAATATGCTAAATGTACTTATATGTAACAAAAACAATTAACAAGTTTGTTTAATTTTTTTTTTGTTTTTAGCAAATTGTCGTTAAAAACAAATATTTATAATACGGTATAGTATTTTTATTTTATTTATTAAATAATTTTTAATTGAGTGTTTTTTGCAATAAAACAAAATTATAATAATTTTTTGTATTACTGCAAAATTCTATTATTTTATGTTACAGATTACAAGTTTCAGGTTGTTTCACAAGTTGGTTAAAAGTCGAACTCCTTTTGATCCTTAGTTCAAATGGTATCAGCAGCATCAATTTAGGAGAAACAGAATTATAATAATAAATTAAAATAAAAAAATATTAATAAATTAAATGGATAAAAAACCAATGAGTTATCGGAACTTAGCTAGAGCATACTTGTCATATGAACGCTTAAAAAACTGAGTAGATATATATTACATTACGACGCTAATTAAACAAGTATCAGTTTATTTTAAAAATATATAACAGTTAATATTACTGATTGTAGTTTAGGCATACCTAAATATAATTTTTAGATAAAAAAAATTAAAGATTGCATTAATATTTAATATAAAATTACAAATTGTTTATAAAATATTATTTTATTAATATTAATATTTTGTATTTAAATAAACCAAGACGTTTTATTTTTTTGTTTAAAGCTATAAATACGCTACTTTTTAATTCAAGTCAGTTTGTTATGACTTCCAATCCTAGAATATTTTTTTTACCATTTAACTTTTTATTACATTTTTGTGCTATTATGTATTTAAGTATATAACGGCTGATTACATAGACATAACAAACAGAATTACAAATTTGTAGTTCAAACTTACATTTACAAAATTATGAAGATAAGGAAATTATGATAAACTGCACAAACCGTGGAAATATTTTACTTAAAAAATGACAGATTAACTTATGCAAGCAAGTAAGTAATGTTAACAAAATATTGTTTTTAGGAATAAATTTAAAATTTAATAATAATTAATAACATTTTCTTTTGTTTAAATAAGGAATAAAATAACCCATTTAAATAGATATTGTGCGGACATTGAAAAACGATTAGGTTTATTTTTTAGTTAATGCTAAATAACAGAAAACCTTAAAATAGTGTTACCACAATATTATTAAAATACATCATAAAGTATTATTAATTAAACATAAATATGTTAAAGTAAATGCTATAGTACTTAAACCAAAAACTGGTTATAGTTAACAAATAATAAAAATATAATGCTTGCTTCGTTAAATAATAAACTATAACTATTGTCTACAATAAAAAACTAAATAACTATAATTTTAAAATGTTAAAAATTTAACAATTTAACCTTGAAAATATTTGTTAAATTTAAATTTTTAATGTAATTTATACTTTATATATTTTATTTTATATTGCATATTATATATTTTTATACGACAGGAGCGAGGTGACTCACGAGGTAAGGCGCGCGTCATGCTACACGTCCATTGGAGCGTTATTTATCCTTTTATCATTTCTTCTTTTTTTGAAAATTATTGCAGTGTTTTTGCATTGTAATACATAATTTGTTTTATTATTATGTTTGTATATTTTTAATTTTTACTCGTTTTTTTATAATTGTTAATTTCCACTATCTACCTTGATTTTATCTTAATTTCAAATATTTTTGTGACTAATCCCCCTTTATCTCACCATCCATTTCATATTTCACCCTGAATCTTACTGATATTATCGATAAATAGAATCGAGGATTAAAAAACGTTTTTTTTTAATAATTAGTGTATTAACTCGTAACTTGTAACCTGTAACTGTCTTTGCATTTGAAATAACGATTAATTTGAGGAAATATAAAATAGGAAAAGGAGTCAACTTAATATGTTTACAGTATTGTTAATATAATAATGTTATATAAATATTATTTATTTTTAAAATTAATAATTTAATTTTTTTTTAATATTTATTACTTAAAAATCGTATCGTATTCATTTAAATTATTTTCAGTAATGACCTTGTCATGATTGGAATATGGGTAAAAAGCGTGGTCACAAGGCAAAAAGTATGTTTTTGGTATACAGTTAACGGATGTAGATTTTTTTACAGATTTAGATGATGAAATTTTAGAAGATGAAAAGATTTCGTTTGGTGTAACATTAGTTAATTCTAAAAAACAAAAACGATTACAAAAAAAGCAATTAAAAAAGTTAAAGAAAATTGATTTTGATATAGATTGTCAAAATGTATTAGATAACGATATATTTGAAAACGATAAAAAACTTCCGGATGTTATTCCACAATTTTGTATCGATATAAATGTTTTAGGTTTTTTGAGTTTATTTATGCACAGGTAATTATTTGTATTATTGTTAATACATTTGTTTATTGGTAATTATTTCTTTTGAAATACGTTTTGAATGAATTGAAGCAATTTAACTATACCTCAGACATTTTAAAATTTTGGGTACATTTTTGGGAACCTTAAAAGCTGTATTGGTTTATTATTAACAACAGACTGTATTTAGGGTACTGGTTTGAACTTACATTTCGTATTCTTAAGGTTGATATTTACATATTTAACAAAGTTTAGAGACGGATCACTAAATTTCGTTCATTTTTTAAACACGTTTATCCAAATCGTTTATGTAAAGGCACTCAGTTAAAAACCATTATGCAATAGGAGGCTCTGAAGTTATCACTTATTTGTTAATATTTTGTTTTGGAGACTTATTTGTGGGACATTTATTTGATTTATAGAAGCCTATATTTTATACATGTTTCACAACATACTTCATATAGAGTTATTGCAGCCAGAAATAACCTTCCACCGCATTTAGTTACCTTACTGACAATTAAAACTTTCAAATTCCCCCCGGACTACTTTTTATTTTATTTCTGACCTTTATGTATTAAAACCTTTTAACCGAGGATCAGGAGTTTTTTCTACCCAATTTGTGTTCCATCATGCATCGAACTTTACATTGATTGTGATATACAATTGTTGATTTCTGTTAAGTTTATAGTATATATTGGATTAACGATTTTTTAAAAGATATATGTTTGGCAATTTTTTTCTAGTTTAGATGATTTTTTGAGGTTTCTTGAAAATTACGTTAGCTATTAAAACGATGTCTTCTATTTTATTGTATTCAGTATTAAACTTGAAATAATTTTCAAAATTAAGTTTTTGTTTCACGTTTAAAATTTAATTTTTGTCTACTATTTAATACGACAATTCTATTCTCATTTTAGATACATCAGTGTTTTTGATAGTTCATCTCGTACAGATCTTGGTCAGTTTTACCATCCTACAGCTTATTTAACATTTCAAATTACTCCCTACGTTTATCAGTCAGATGTTTCTAAGTCTGACAAGAAATTAAAATACAATCAACAGTGGAATAGATAAGAAAAATTTGCTGTAAATTGTTTACCTGGAGCTTTTCCGCTGCCAAGTTGGGCATGGCATGCTATTAAAAGGGATTTATCTAATGATTCGACATTTCCAAACTTTTCAATGAAATTGTCTAAACCAGAAAAACAAACATTGAAGGCATTAAAAAGTTATCAAGCAGGTCATAAGCAACGTTTGCAATCGGTTATCCAATCGGCTTCTGGTGTTGATCGATGGATGAAAAATGTTCCCTATCCACCTATATCACGTAAAGAATGTCGAAATGTGGATCAAATTGTTGGATTACTTGCACGACTTCCCACATTAATACACATTAAAAATGATAATTATTCACATTTGGATGTGTTTTCATCTGAAGTTAGTTAATGTTGTTTGGAATGCTTAAGAATGTTTATGTGATAAGTTTATTGTAACGGCTATTCATTAACTATTAATAAACCAATAAGAAAGATTAAACCTTCTGAATTTTTATTGATTTTTGCAAAGTATTTGTTTTATTGCTGCAACACTTTCAATTATTTGTTGAACTCTGGTTAATTAGGTGGAGATGGTTTTTGTTTTGTGTGCATATTTTATTAATTATAATTTAAGCGATCAAACTGCTTAAACCAAAGTGCATTATTGTGATTAGTAACGTGATCATCCTTTGATTATTTCTATATACAACAATCAACTACAATGATTTTGTAAGCATAACAAACATAGATGAATAACGAAGTTTTTGACTGAGATGCCATCTTTGTGACGACATTATTATTTGTCAAAAATGGCAAGACTATCTAGTTCCTTATCGGGGTTATATCCCTTAACTCTACACATAGTATACGTATGTCTTTAGAGTACCCTAGGTGTATGCTTGCGCCCATCCACCACTAAGGTTATACCGCTGTGCTAGTCTAGGTGCTTAGGTGCATCTAGTCCAAGATGCTCGTTTTTAGTAAACAAATCCAATATTTTGTTATCAAGTCTTAAAGCACACCCTTTTTATTCCGTTGCCTGTCTTTTCTCAACTTTTGTCACAGCCAGGGGCTATTTGTTTCCGGTTTTCTTGTTTGATTGCCGAATTATTTGGTGATGCTCAGTCGGATTCAGATGAAGTGACGTCAAGTGGCACTGTATCACCCGACCAATTGATCGAAGTGATTCCGTATGGACAATTCTTACTTCGTTCTGTCCAACGCACCATTATTTTGAATCCTCAAATGTCCGGCCAAATTATTCAAGAGGATTTGTGCATTTTACCCGTATCCAATGAACTTGTTCAAGTATGTGCGTGGATTGTATTGTTAATTGAGTGTCAAATGGTTTAATTAGTAGTTTTTGAAGCAGGAATCTCGACTAGAAATGGAACCACTATTTGGTCAGGACCGAGTTTAAACTAGAAGCATTTTGAGAGTTATTTAAAAATATTAGATTTACCTATATTTTGGTGTTTTATTGCTTGAATGTTTATACTAGATACATTTTAATGCAAGTGAATACGTGAGTCAAACTGGAGTATAGCCAGCATATTGAGTATTTGTAATAAGAATTAAAGCATTCCGTAATCAGATAAGATTCAGGCTCAATTACAATTATAAAATAAGATTTTAAGTCATAGCATATGTGAGATACCTATTTCTTTTGATGTATTCTCTTGGCACCTGTTTTTGGAGTTTGAGCAACTATTTGGTTGAAAAATAGGAATGAGAAATACTCCACACAAGTTGCTGAAGTGCAGCAATATTTTGAATTCAATTTTTAGAAACTATGCTGTTATACTGATTGCTGTTGATTATTGTCCAATTATTTAATAAACAGGCATTTCTAAAAATGCGTTTCGAGAATAGGAGCGTACGACTAGTAGAAAAATTGTTGTTATTGGAAAAGCAAGAAAAGCCAACCAGCAAAAAATGCATTCAAGTGTAAGTTAAAAACGCCTACATATCGTTCAACGTCTTTTTATGGATCATTGTGCTAGAGTGGTCTAACGGTACAGTGTTCGACCTTTAGGTCGATACCTATCAAACACGGGCTCATGCTCGGCTTCGTTAAAATGTCCACTGCTTATGTTTGTCGTAAAACATTTAAAGTAGTAAATAAATTCATTCATTCATTTTGGTTGGTGACTTGGTCACCTCTTCATTATTTCCCATATTTATACATGTAGAACGATCGATTTCGATGGTTTGACAAGCGTAGACAAACGTGGAAGAATAACAAAGTTTCTTGACTGGTAGACGGCATCCTTGTGACGTCGCCACTATTCGCAAATATTGACGAGACCGCCTGATTTTTTGTCAGGGTTATCTCCCTTAGCCCAAGGGCTACATATGATATACGTATACCTTTAGATACCTTTTAAGTATCTTGGGTGTATGTTCGCACCCACCCGCCGTAGCGGAAGCCCAGTTATACCGCTGTGCACTCGGACCCTGTTGTTATTAGTCTAGATGCCTAGGGGCACCTAGTCCAGGATGCACCACGTGGAGGACTAACAGTCAGGAATATCACAATTATTGGAAATTGAGACTTTATAAGCATTACTCAAATCCTCAGGATCATTAGCATCCCAGTAAATAAATAAATAAATAACTGACTGATAGGTATGCTTAGTGGGATGCTAATGATGGTAATATTCTTGACTGTTCCTCCTCCACGTGGCACATCCTGGACTAGGTGCCAACAAGCATCTAGACTAATAACAGCAGGGACCGAGTACACAGGGGTATAACTGGGTTTTCACTGAATTTCCGCTTATTGAATGGGTGCTACCATATACCCAGATACTTGAAAGGTATCTGTTTACCATATATAGCCGGCTAAGCTTGTGGATCCGTCAACTAGCGTCATTCCCGAAGAACATTGCTTCGTCAATTTTTGTGAACTATGTAAAACAGTGTTCTGTCTAAGTTCAATTAACTTCCAACAACCTCTTTGTATAATAATTGGAGTTTTTATACGACCTTAGAATTAAAGAATTATGTTATGTTAGTGCCAAACCTCACTCTACAGCATTACTTTTACCCGCCTCTTCCCGACACACAGGCATGTAATCTAATTATAACAGAAGAGGTGACCAACGTGTTGTCGAAACGACAGCAGCCGGTTGAAGAACCCATCGGTCATCAAGCATCAGCAGATCCTGTATCAAAATTCATCTCTCTAACTGGCATGAATGCGTCCTACTCACTGCAGTGCCTTACCGAGTGCAACTTCGATTTCGATGCGGCTTTGGCTTGTTTCAGACGCGTTCACCAAGATGGACTAGTACCTCGCGAAGCATTTTTGTGACTTCTGTTGTGTACTTAATAATATATGTATAATTTTGTTTGAAAACAAATTTCTTTTTGTCAAGTTTTATTGGAAGGTGAGTTTTTTACTGAAAAATTAAACCGAAAGTTCTTCATTCGTTCCAAATTCGTATACAAGTTGAATTTAGGGGATAAATGAAGTTTGTTGGTTAAAACACTGCTGCTTTTCAACAGCTCCAGTGTTCAGGAATTGACGAGGCGGGAGTCCAGTGAAAGCCCAGTTATACTGTGGTACACTCGGTCCTTGTTTTTATTAGTGTAGATGCATATAGATACTTAATCGGGGATGCACCACGTGAAGGAAGAATAGTTAGGAATATCACCATAATTGGAATTTGTAACTTTATAAGCATTACTTAAATCCTTAGGATCATTAGCATTATTATTATTCAAGTAATTATTACCAGCTGATTAGAGTTTTCTCTAACAATTTCATTTTCTAATTGGGTATTTTCTATAGGACGGTTTCCTTAGCAATTAGTTCTTGTATAAATTGGGTATTTTCTATAGGACGGTTTCCTTAGCAATTAGTTCCTTGTATAATTTCAGTACTATAGTCATTTTAGGATATCTACGAAAATATACGCTACTACAAACCGAAAGCATTTTATGGTTACAGTGATTTTAAAATATAGTGTACTCAAAAACGAGGCACCTGTATTTAAATAAAATAAACACTATCTTCGAAAATATAAAAACGTAAAAAATGTTACATTAATGTAGAGATAAAAGCGCTGTGCTTGCCCCACTCCAACCAAAAAACCATATTGTGTGTTGAAAGACTCTCTTTCTCTCTCAACATGTTCTACTTGTTCCAGTAGCGTTGGAGATTGTGGATGATGTATGGTCATTTCGAGGGCCACACGTCTGAGCAGTCATCGTTGAACTTTTCCAGTTGGGGTGTCAGTGAACGCAGGTGGCTCATGTAGAAGTGCAGCTCACGATCTACTAGGCTGTAAACAAGAATTCAAATACCAATTTATTAAATTACAAAAAAAGGATAATTGAACAATCGATTGCGATAAGTGTAATGAACATCCTGTTGACGGCTCGCCACTGTTCACATGAATTGGCAAAATCGTCTGATTTGTTAGTGTTGTCTCGTTTAGCAAAACGGTTGCAGATGATTAAACGACCGACTTCGATGACTTGACAAGCGCAGAAGAATAACGACGTTCCTTGGCTAATAGACGGCACCTTTGTGATGTCGCGACTGTTCGCAAAGATTGACGAGACCGCCTGATATTTTGTCTTAGCCCAACGACTATGTATGGCATAAGTATACCCAGAAATACCTTTTAAGTAGTCCAGGATGTACGACATGGAGGTGGAACAGTCAGGAATATGACCATCATTGAAAATTGACACTATAAGCATCACTCAAATCCTCAAGCTTATCAGTGCCCCCCCCCCAACATTCTGAAATACGTAGTTAAAGTTAACGAACTTTGTCAATTCTGGTGCCTATCACATCGTCATCGGTTATTATCGCCTAAGGTAGTACAAGTTACTAAAAGTTTACAATGCGCACTTAATGAACGACACTTGAGAAGTATGCTGACTTTTGAACGTTAATTACATCCCTACCACAAAGCACTCTGTCGTGCACTAGAAGGCAATCGTCTAAAGTGGCTGGACAAATAGAAAACCCAGTCGCCATCCACGACAACTTACTTTTGCTGCGGACCACCATCGGCAACGATTCCCAATTTGCCGAGACGATGACGCAATTGGATTTTGAATTCATTGTGCGCTCTCAATATGATGAGCTAGTAAATTGTGTGAATAGTTCAAAAATAAAAGGCATTCATTATTAACAAACTGTCTGTCTAAAAAGCAACACAATGATAAAAACGAAAAAGCCCCCAAGTGCGTCTTAAACTTAAAGACACAGTCGTGATTGTATTCAAAATGATTTTAAATAAAAAGCTCTTGTTATTGAAGTCCACAGTTGTAACTGCAATTCAGGTAATCAGGCTAAAAATCCTTTTTACATTTGAATGACCCGATAATATTATTTATATTTGCTACCTTGAATGCTTTACAGGGAACACATCTTTTAGCAGTGGAACTTTTAGCAAAGCCGAATGTGGGCCCGCATTTTAATGGGCTGGTGGTGGGATTCGAACTCAGATCCAAATTGAGCACTCTACCGCTGGGCCACCCGAAAATTATATATGCAGATTAGGACTAACTAGTTGAGTCTTGTTTTGTGTCAGAGCCACCTCTTTATTAGTTCCAACTTCGCATAGCATCCCTTCCAATGTTCACGGTTTCCGGAGTCGTACGAGAATATGTCAGTTCAACAACGTAGTCATTGTTTTCCGACCAAAATAACGTAAAGATCGTCCTAAACAGCATCCATCCAAGTACGTTTTGTGACCACCTTTCCTTGTGTTCCAATCGGCATTTGGATGAGCCAAGGTTGCATCAGGATTTTTACGAAGAATGTGACCAAACCAACACAATCTTCGTTGCCACGACACCAATGACGAAGATCATCAAATTGTATGTCATCTCGAATTCGTCTAATCCCTCGATATGGACGATTCGAAGTGGATGTCGTACCAAATGTATCCGAGTCATCGTGCTTCACTTTTCTTAAGCCTCATGATTTCTAAGTACACACGTATTGTGTGTTCATCGGCAAGAATGTTTCCTAGGCCATGTTATACAGATATGTACACTAGACGTCCTGTTCTACTAAGCCCCTCGAAAAAACACAATGTCCTTCCTCATCTCTCGTCGACCAATCAAAACGCGTCACTTACATTTAGTGTATCGGGAGACAAAACGTCAATCGTCTTTTTCGTCAACTTCGTGAAGTTGCGACAAATATCCTTGAACTCTTTAGACGGAATGGGCGGACGGGCACGCCAATTGGACAAAGAAGATTCCATGCCATTTGAAAGTAGACTTACCAAGAGTTCGGTCAATTCTTTAATGTGCTCTCTGTCGACAAAGATGATAGAAAAATACCATATTATGGCTACTGTAAACAGTCGAAGAAAATGCGAAATGTACAAACGAATGGATAGAATAGAGTTAGACGGATGGAAACGCTTGTAAGTTATTGTACAGTGGAAACTGTAGAAAAAATGGATAAAAGAAAACCTATGAAGGTGAAACTGTTTAGTGGGACAGAAATGCCTGTGAAGCTGAGTATAGGAGCAGTACATACTTCGTAATGTCCGTAGCGCACCGGTTGACGGATCTACAAGCCTAACTGGTTACGTATGGTAGTTACCTTGAGATACCTTTTAAGCATATTGGGTGCATGCTAGCACCCATTCACTAAACGGGAATCCAGTGAAAGCCCAGTTATACCGCTGAACACTGGATCCCTGCTGTTATTAGTCTAGATGTCTGTTGACACCTAGTCCAGGATGCACCACATGGAGAAGGAACAGTCAGGAATATCATCATTATTAAAAATTGAGACTTTAAATGCATTACTCAAATCCTCAGGATCATTAGCATGATGAGACAGATAAACTCTTGCAAAATATTGACAAAAATTCTTCAGACGCCGAAAGTAATACTAATTTAAATAGTCAGTCTGGAAAGTGTGTTAAACATTGTGTAGAGTAATATTAGCCAATTGCAACCTTACTAGACTAATATGAACCAATCAGGTGGACGGAATACTTTGATTGGTTGTAATTCAATAGAAGAAAACGTTTTACATCAAGTCGGGTGGAATTATTTAAAAATTTGACACAATTTAGTCCAGCCATGATTTCTCAAACAGAATTTCTCAATCGAGTAGGTTCAACTTGTGCACAATCAACTGTCCCACTAGATTGACTGCTGTGTCTATTTTATGTGAACAGTAATTGAATATTGTCAGTACTACTTAATGTGATGATGGTGATAATGATGCATAGATAACAACAGAAAATGATAACTCGTACTTGAACAAATTTTCTATGCGGTTCAAATTATGGCACACCTGGTCGAGTGGAATTTGAACATGAAAAAACGTGTGAATCCACGTTTGTGGAGTAATCACTTCGACATTGAGCGGCATCACCGGCGGTATCAACCTAAATGGACAGAAATTAAGACAAAAAGGTTTACTTGTTTTGATTAATGCGTGTTGAGTTGGTTTGACGTTACCCTAAGTTACTTTATTTATTTTTACTACATCAAATAATTGGCGAGAAACATGCCTTTCAGCAGTGGACATTTTAGCGAAGCCGCATTTGGTGTACCACCAGGCCGCTGGAATTGAATATTCTAAATAATACAGATAATACGTATGGAAATAAAATGACTTAGCTAGGCACATTGCTTGTCTGTCTTCATTCTGACTTCACTGTGATTGGTTGGGGCTGATTCACTTATTGATCGTATTTCTGTATCATCCCAATGGGATGCTAATGATCATGGCGATTCGAGTTATGCTTATAAAGTCACGATTTCCAATGTTGGTGATACTCCTAACTGTCACCTGAACCAGCCCGAAGGTTTAATTGGGCTGGATGCAAGTATACACCAACGGTACTTAAAAGATATGCGTATACCATATATAGCCGTTAAGCTAAGACAGATAAACCTGATAAAAAATTAAGCGGCCTTGTCAATCTTTGCAAACATTGGTGCCGTCTATCAGTTAAGAAACTTCATAATTCTCATACATATGGAGTACATATATAGAAATAATGAAAAGGTGATTACGTAACCAACCACAAAATTATATATCAGGTTTATCACAATACTAATGATAATGATAATAATAACAACAAAATACAACGCTTGGTTTGGACCTGAGTTCGAATCCCACCATCGACACTAAATGCGGGCCCGCGTTCGACTTCGTTAAAATGTCCACTGCTGAAAGATGTTTCCCGTAAAACATTCAAAATAGTAAAAATAAATTAAATAAAACAATATTATTATTATTATAACTATAATAATATTAACAATCCTTATTATTATTATTATTATTATTAAATATGCACATACTTTATCAAAAAGTTTCGAAAATATTCAAACAAACTCAGCAGGAATTGCAAACTGCGCAGTGTAATGGCCAAAATCTTGGCCGATATTTGTTGGGGTTTGACAGTTGACAACGCTTCGGCTCCGATGACCAATTGGCACGTTCGTGAATTGAACAACTGCATCGAAATAAAAATGGGATCTTTCAAATGGGCCTTTCAACACAATCCATTGTAAAGTGTAGTCGAGAGTAGTTCAATCTGGTAATTACATTTCGAATCCGTCAGACAAATGAGTAAATACTTGAATCCTTATGACACGTCTAGCAGTTGCAAAGATTGACGATGTCTTGCCGGAATGGAGTCTCTTAACTGAATAATTTTGGTATACCCCAAAATATCTGTTATGTATATTGAGATTATGCCTGTACCCATACGGCATAGCTGCTTTAGTATTTCATCAAGATGCACCACAAGAATGGCAGGAACTAGAGATTGAATAACATTTTATCAATTTTCAAATCTATACGTTCACTATCATGTAAACCGGTCAACAATGCGACCAACAAATTAAACTTAACAGTGTCCCCCCCCCAATACATTGTAGTTGATGACACAGTCACCTCTTCATTATTTCTATATTTGTACGACATATTAAACAATCGATTTCGATGACTTGATAAGAATAACCAACGTAGAACTATAACAAAGTTTCTTAACTAGTAGACAGCATCCTAGTGACAGCGCCCCTGTTCGCAAAGATTGACAAGGCTGCCTGATTTTTTGTCAGGCTAATCTTCCTGAGCCCAAGCGGAAGCCCAGTTATACCGTTGTGCACCTAGTTCCTGCTGTTATTAGTCTAGATGCCTGGTACCTAGTCAATGATGCACCACATGGAGGAGGAACAGTTAGGAATATCACGGCCATTGGCATTTGGCACTTTATAAGCATTAATCAAATCCTCGTGGATCATTGGCATCTTAAACAAACCAAGCTCCTTCTGTCGGTTATGAGACCACGCCGGCACATTATCGTTTCAAACAACCAGCTGCTTTAGTTTAGGACTACAAGTCCAACGAATCAAATTTAACAATGTATGCCTCCGCCCCCCCCAAGCGCCGATACATAAAGAAGCATTGAAACAGTGGGGAACCGAGCCAATAAACAAGTGTCTCTTCAACTGGCCCAAACAAACGGCAAACAGCTGCTTCTTACGTTCAACAAGTCGGCCAGTCGATCGGCCACGAATTGAACGGCAACAGGCTGTTGATGTGAAAGACGTTCGGCCAAGTTCAAGTAGTCGTTGAGGTTGGGCAGCAGCAACAGGACAGTTCCAACTACTGTGTACAATTCTCCATTGAGCGTTGGTCTGTTTTCGACAGACGAATTTTGAGCTGGACAAATCTGGATAAAAAATAAATGACGCAAGTTGTTCAACGGTCGGCCTGCCAATAAGTGAGTGCATACACGAGCGATACAGCGCTGGACTAGAGCCCGAGTTCGAATCCCACCACCGGCCCACCCAATGCGCGGGCCTTGTTTAGCCTAATTAAAAAGTCCACTTGTCAAAAAAATAATTTTTGTGAATCATTCAAGCAATAACTGTTAGGACGACACCGAACTACGATCGATAAGTGACTCAACGGACCAATCATAATGAAGTCCGAGTGTGAGACAGACAGCCAGTGGAGTGGATATCAAGCCCACTCCTATATATATGTAATGTGTAATTAGTAATATTGGATTCTGGTCTAAACGTGTTTTGACTTCTTGTTTCAACCCCGGGACTAGTGGGTTAGCAAGTCAAAGTATTCAGACAATAAGTAGCTCGGTTGAACACTAATCTGCCCAACACCCAGGCATAACAATAACAATGGGGAGTCCATATTACATTTACGGGGTCCTGGTAACCGTTACAAAACTGCCCACTTTTAACGACAAATTCTTATTTTATTATTATTTTTGTTAATTATTTTATGTTGACTACTTTGAATGTTTTGACGGGAAACGCATCTTTCAGCGGTGCACATTGTTTAGCGAAGCCAAACGTGGGCCCGCATTTAGTGGGTCGGTGGTGGGATTCAACCCCCCCCCCGATGGCCACCCAGGTCCAAATCCGCTAGACCACCCCGGCATCTTGGTTTGTAAATACCAAAGAGGGGACCTTGTCACCAACCAATCTATAAGCCAGACGTGGAATAAAACTCCCAATTAGTCAAATAGATACCTTTGATATTTTCCCAGTAACCGAGCTACCAGAGAATTCGGCTTCAAGGTGTTTATTGGTTAACATGCATTGTAAACAAAAGCTCTTTGGCACTTTCTTTCCAACGCAATGCCCGACATTTTGCTCAGATTCCGGGGTGGTCTAGCGGTAGAGCGCTCGACTCGAACTTGGGTAGTCATGGGTTCGATCCCGACCCACCAAATGCGGACCCACGTTTGACCTTGCACACACACACACAACGCGCAAACTTACTTCGGTCGGCTGACAACAACCGGCCATTTTGTCTAGCAAACACTGAACTTCGTCGGGACACGAAGCCACCTGCCATCGTTCCTGATCCAACAACATGGTCAGCGTGTGGCCCTTGTCTTTGTGAAAGCGATCAAGTTGACTTTTCGTCAGTTGAATGCACAATTTGCGCAAAGCCAACAAGTCCCAGTGAGCTGTCGACGGTTTAGAATCGTCGGGCAAAGCAGTAGTCGGTTCGTTGGGAAGCAATTGGTCCAGTGTTTGGTTGGTTATTACAAGCCACGTTTGAAAAATTAGAATCTGACATTGGCAATAGAATAGGCAATAGCAAGTTAAAGTATTTATGGGATACTAACTAATCACAAGGATTTGAGTAAGGCCTATCAATGAAGTTTCTTGGCTGAAAGACCGCTTCCTTGCGACGACATCTGTGTTTACAGGAATTGACGAGGCAATCTTCTTCGGGGGGAGGAATGGGGGTTGGTGCCGGCTGATGGAAAATGGATACCTTGAGATACCTTTTAAACATATTGGGTGTTTGCTGGTACCCATTCACCGAAAAGGGGATCCAGTGAAAGCCAAGTTATATCGCTATGTACTCAGTCCTTGCAGTGAAAACTGTACAACCATTACTCAAATCCTCACAACCATCACATGGATTCATCAAATGCTGGATATAGCCTTCTACACATCAAATTTAACAATTATTAATGGATATTCGCCAGATTCACGCATTATCATTGAGGATAAACATCCCCTGCTGCTTATTATATAGCAAGTTGGGTGAGAAATTACAAAAAATTTGAAACATTTGTGGAATGCTACAGTAGATAAATAAGCTGCTGTCAAAACCAATGCACTATAATTCATTCGCTTTTGTAATGCTATTTAATTATATAAAAAGCATCTAAATGGTATTACAACATTTGTAAAATATTTAATGCAATATGCTAATTTAGGTCTAAAACACGAATGTTGACATTAAACGAAATTGAAAAACGCCAGTAAATTAGTTGCTAAAATTAATTCACATTACAAAATATGTATACAAATATAAAAAGATATAATAAAAATTTTCATTTCATTTATTTTGGTTCATGACCTGGGATCATTTCTTCATTATTTTCATTATTTGCCACGTAGAGGCAACAGTCAGGAATAACAGATGATAAGTAACCCCCACCGGCACAATGTAAATAAAACAACAACTACTGCGTGTTCCTTTCTTTTATACATTAAAATAAGATTATTTAAAGATATTAAGCAAATACCATGTTTATAAAATATAGGCTTTTTCTGACTGTTTAAAAAACATGCTTTACAAAGTTGATTATACACTGTGCCCTACTACACTATACGAATGGGATGCTAATGATCCTGAGGATTTGACTAATGCTTATAAAGTCTTACTTTCCATCCTGGACTAGGTGCCCATATACATCTAGACTAATAACCGCAGGGACAAAGTACACTAAGTTCCCAATTCAGCAGGTGAGTGCAAGCATACATCCAGGATACTTAAAATACATATTAAGGTATACGTATATCATATACAGCCGTTGGGCTGAGGTAGATAACCCTGACAAAAAATCAGGCGACCTTGTCAATCTTCGCGAACAGTGGTGCCATCACAAGGATGTCGTCTACTAGTCAAGAAACGTCGTTATTCTTCTCCGTCTGTTAAGCTTGTCAAGGCATCGAAGTCGATCGTTTTATATGGAAAATAATGAGGAGATGACCACGTCAAAATAAATACATGTCATCCAGAATGCTTCCTTTGCAATGAATGTTTTATTCACCATATAACAAAATGCTCAAAACCTAACAACTAAAATACGATTAATGTTTTCGGCTTATATAGTAAAAAAATAGCTTGGGTGTTTAGTACAAGTAACCGTAATGTGGTTGTTCAAAAACTCTAGCAGTTGCATTGCAAGCTGTTGGCTGTTCAATACAGAGCGCATTGCTTTAATTACTTTTAAATGCCATCCTTTTTAAAAAGCGACTGGAACATCATCATCATCGGGGATAAAAATCCCCAGCGGTTATTATCGCCCAGGGTAGTCCAGATTACCGAAAGACTTCAAAATATTAACTTTTACAACATTCATTTGAGTTGCACTGACTTTAAATGTGTGCCGGAGTGGTCTAGCGGTATAGCGCTCGACTTGGACCTGATGGACATGGGTTTGAATTCCACCACCGGCACTAAATGTGGGCCCACATCCGGCTTCGCTAAAATGTCCACTGCGTTTCCCGTAAAACGTTCAAAGTAGTAAAAATAAAAATAATTACATCCCAAATTAAACCCCTCCAATCATCTCCATTAATGACTATAAATGGTAAGCAATCGAACGCCCAATTAACTAATTCATTTGGACAAAGGGCCAGGGCTTAGCGCATAAATAAAAGGACTGGGCTCGCGTGCTCAGAACAACACCAACCTGGAATGATTGCAGCCGTTCGAATACTTGGCACAATTCATTCAAATCCAACTTGCACCAATTGAAATCGCCGCCGACCTTCGACTCGCCGACCGAAGGCGCCACCGTTGTCGACGTCGTCACGGTTGGTCTTCGGCCATTGACCACCGCCGACGACGACGTGTCGTCAGTCGGTTTGGTTTGATTCAATTTGAATCGGGCTGTTAGCAGCGAGATAAACAACTTTTGACTGGCGTTCGTAGCATCCCAGACGGATTTTTGCATTTGATCTGTCAGCTCTTGAAGTTTGGTCGGGCAAATTAGAGGTGCCGATTGGTGAGTTGGACGGACGAAATGTGTTTGGAATGTGTTGACCACCTCCTGTTACAATATATGTTCGAATGGAAGTGTCACGATCATTACCAACAGATTAGACAGTTGTATATGTGTATTGTTTCTCTGATAAATGAATGCCAGTAGACAGGTGAGGTACTTAAAAGGTATCTCGAGGTATATGGGAATGTCAGAGTTGGTCAAGTGCTGAGCATGTGTTTGAGTCCAATCGTCGGCACTTAATGTCGAGCCCCGATTGGCTCTACTTGCTGAATAGCATGTTTTCGGTAATATATTCAAGCAGTACAAAGTAAAATATTTTTTAATACACCAAGGCCATTTGCCCAAAGGATGGGATGCTAATGATCCTGAGGATTTGAGTAATGCTGGTGATATTCCTGACTGTTCGTCGTCCAAGGACCGAGTGCACAGCGGTATAACTGAGCTACCGCTTTGGCAGGTGGGTGCAAGCATACACCCAGGATACTTAAAAGGTATCTGTACATCATATCTGGCCCTTGGGTTAAGGAAGATAACCCTGACAAAAAATCAGGCTGCCTTGTCAATCTTTGCGAACAGTGGCGACATCACAAGGATGCCGTCTACCAGCCAAGAAACTTCGTTATTCTTCTACGTTGGTTACGCTTATCAAGCCATCGAAGTCGATTGTTTTATATGCCATATAAATATGGAAAATAATGAAGAGGTGATCACGTCACCAACCATAATTTTAAAAAATGAACCTAAAAGATTCCACTCTGAAAATGTCGTCAATCACGTGTTGTTACAGAGACGTCATTTGCCAGTCTACAAATTTTTCTTCATCAATTTATTTTTACTACTTTGAACGTTTTGACGGGAAACGCATCTTTCAGCAGTAGACATTTTAGCGAAGCCGAACATGGGCCCACATTTAGTGCCGGTAACGGGATTCGAACCCAGGTCCAAGTCGAGCGCCGTACCGCTAGGCCACCCCGAGTTGTTGTAAAGTAAGTTTATCCTAAGCTCATGACAAAGGAACAGAGTTAAGAAAATCAACTTTATTGGAACTAGATAATCTGTACAAAATATGAACTTTTCCCGGATATTCATAATCATAGGTAATACACACTGAATATCAAATCGCACCGAGTAAAGTTAATAATATTGGTCTAGCGGTACAGCGCTCGAATCTTGACCTCGGTGGGCATGGGTTCGAATCCCACCACCGGCACTAAAATGCGAGCCCACGTTCGGCTTCGCTAAAATATCCACTGCTGAAAGATGTTTCTCATAAAACATTCAAAGTAACAAACATTAAAAGAATTCACATTTATTTTGAATAGAAATTTGAATATTAAATTCAAGGACAACCAAAAATCAATAAATCATTATTAACAAGTTCTTTTCAGAATAGAATATATAAGGTTTAAATTTAAAGCCAACCATTTGTACTATCTCGTACCCTTAAAATTCTAAGCTTTAAATTCGATGCAATCTGTCTCTACAAAAGTATATAAGCCAAAATTGTCCTTATTTAAAACTGATTCATTGAATTCTAAACACCTACGTTAATCCATAATCACAATAGAGTATACATTCACTTTTAAACAAGAACATCAAAAATAAAGATTAACTGTAAAAGTACAGGTTGATGGTATTGGTTGTTTATTGTGTAACCAATCGTTAAACGTCATTATATTCGATTAATTTGATTATTTAGTGAGTGATTTATCAACCAATCACCACACGTTTACTAACATTGGTTGAAATACTAGTAGTTGTTTGTTACCCAATCATATATACAGTAAAGAGTGGCGCCATCACAAGGATGCCTTCTACCAGCCAAGAAACTTTGTTATTCTTCTACGTTTGCTACACTTGTCAAGTTGTCGAAATCGATCGTTTAATTTACAGTACACAATATAGAAATAGTAAATAGGTTTAGAAAAAAGCAACGCGTCACCAGCCAGGCAATATATACACAAATTATTTTATTATTTGCCATTGGGGGGGTAGAGAGTTGTGGCGAGAGAATGAGTATAATCAATTTCGAATCAAACTTTTAAACGTACTTGTCCGTGAGTCAATAAATATTCCAACGACCGGCACAATTCCGAGACAAAAGTCAGCCACTCATCTTGGCCCAACTGGGATATGTGAGGAATGGTGACGTTTAGAAATACTGGCCACGAATTTCTGCAATTCATTTTGACACACAAAGAAAACATTGATTACTGATTTGCCATAAAAATAAAACATTCCATTAAATCGGAATGGTTTAGTGAAATTGTATTTAACAACAACAACAACAACAACAGAAGTTAATGGCAGTACGACCTCCTCATTAGTTCCAAGTTCGCATAGCATCCCGAATTCGCATACAAAGAGGTTGGCGGATGCCAATGGAACTTGGGGGGAATAAATAAAGTTTCTTGGATAAAAGATGGCTTCCTTGTGACGATGCCAGTGTTTACAAGAATTGTCCAGGCGATTTTCTTCGGAGTAGCCTAATCGGTTACATATGGTAAATGGATACGTTGGAATACCCTTTTAAGTACCCATTCACTGAGCGGGAGTCCAGTGAAAGCCCAGATATACCGCTGTACACTCAATATCTGTTGTTTTTAGTCTTGATGTCTGTGGACACTCAGTCCAGGATGCACCATGTGGAGGAGGAACAGTTAGGAATTTGGAATTTGAGACTTTATGAGCATTACTCAAATCCTCAGGATCATTGGCTTCATTTTGAGTAATATCAGTTCAGTATAAATTATTGCACATACATTTCTTTTGTACGTGAAAAAGTAGGGAAGAATTTTTCAAAGTGCTTTGCAAATACTTAAATAATAACTTTGATAAAATGAATAAGGATTTCAAAAACCAATAATTTTTTGGTAAACAATAAGAGGACACCATTCGGGCAAACAACGGAAAAAAACTGACAGCACGACCGAGATAACAGGGTTGAATGAAAGTCGAAAGGAATTTTTGATTAGACGAAAAAAATTACTTAACCAAATTCTACGTTTACCGCTAGAAAGATCAGCAAAAACGGTTTTGGAATTGACAATTGATGATATGTTAGCTATGGAAGCCCATCCATTACCCAGATGGAAAAGAAGGCCAGGCGGACAACGGAAAATTTGGACGGACATTGTAACATGCGAACTCAGTCCTTTTATTTATGCTAAGCCCCCTCGTCCAAATGAATTACTTAAATGGGCGTCCGTTTGTTTACCCTATGCAGCCAACAGAGATCATTGGAGGGGTTTAACTCGGGATGTAATTAACATTTAATGTCAGTACATCTCAAGTGTCGTTCTTTAAGTACACACTACAAAAGTTGACGTTTTCGTTTTTTGGACTACCCTGGGTGATAATAACCGGTGGGGGATGTTTATCCCCGATGATAATGATGATAATGAATTGATTATAGCAAAAACAATGTTGGGATAGACCACACAAACGTGACTAAGAACTATTCGGGAGGATCTAATTGAAATGAATGTTTCATGGGGTCAAACAAACATGTTGGCAAAATATTCGAACACATGAAATCATTGTGTTACCCCATGCTTATTTTAAAGCCAAAGGATTTATAATAATAATAATAATAATAATAATAATAATAATTTAAATGGAAATATTCATTAATTTGAACATATGTTTGACATATAATGAGAAAATGTACAAAATATATGCGACTATTACAAATTGTGGCAAAAACAGTAATGCTAATGGATTTTGAGGATTTGAGTAAAGTTTAAAAAGTATCGAATGACAATCATTATGAACTTGCTGATTCTACATATAATAATAATAATATGGCAGACAAACGTACTCTTTCGTCAACAAACCATCTCCAGACAACGTCGACGTAGAGGAGGCCAGTTTAAAAAATGCGGCCTTGACTTGCTTCAACATTTCGGCATGAAAGGCGCTTGCAAAATCGAAACGTTTGATTCGTATGAGGCCAAGGAAACAGGACAAAAGCTGAAATGGAAATAATAGTATTAACATGAATAATAATATCAAAAATATTAACAATAATAGTAAGAGTAGTAGCATACCGTCTACGAGCCCAAAAACCTTCGTTATTGTCTTACATTGATGACGCTTATAAAACTTTCGAAGCCACTATGCTGTCGACGACAAAATGGAAATTATTTTGAGCGATTTTGAAATCAATGAAAAGATGGTTCTATCACCAACTATTGCTGTTACCTAAACGGGAGGCAATGCTTAAACAATTGTAAACCTAAATCATTTCCATCCTATTAGATTGCAAAAGTGAGATGTTAATGATTTTCAAGATTTGAGTAATATGCCTATGTAACGTCTCAATTTCCAATGAAATCCCTAACTGATCCTCCACGTGGAGCATCTTTGACGAGATACACCCAAGCATCTAGACTGATACGGTAGAGATCGAATGCACAACTTGGCTTCCACTTCGGCAGGTACCCTAGCCATCTTTTCTGACAACAAAAAACCTTCGTTATTGTCGTACATTTGTTATATATATATATATATTATACAAAACCCTTTTGCTTTAAAAATAAGCATGGGGCAATAAGACAATTACAACAAAACAACAACAACGTGTCGTTGGCATTAAAGATTCTGCAAATCGAAGATTAAGCTTCCTTTTGGCTTTCACTCAACTCTGTCATCCAGATACGTGCGATCACTTATTTGCCGGGAGCCATCTTTATTGTTTCCGTAGCAGTATACATTTTTTACAGAGACCAGATTGCTAACCTTGCGCGCTCAAACCCTCCTCATTTATCCAGGCTTGGGACTGGCTAGATTAAATCATTTCCGATCCAAACTAGGCGGAGTTCCTACATGTGTTACCCTTATAAAACTATCAAAGTCCATTGTTCCATAAGCTGTACCAATAAAGAACTAATAATAAAGACGCAACTACATCACCAAATTCCAAAAATAAACTCACGTCTGCTTCGCTGTCGACCACAAAATGATGCTCGGGCATTTCCAAATGGCGTTTCAACACCAATTCGAATTCCGTCACGAGCATGTTGTAAATATATTGATAATCGCCTTTCAATTGGGCTTCGAACAATTCCAAACAGGCGAACGACCTGGACAGTGGCGTTGTCGACTGATTCAACAATTCTCTCGTCGACGCAATCAAATCGAGGGCGGTGCAAAAGTCCTTGGTATGCAGGGCGTTTTGAATACTCGACTGAATTTTTTGCACCTTGGAAATTAGGGTCAACTGTGAATGAACACATGTGTATTGGGTCACGTGTCACAATCATTATAATACGATTGGTTCATTTTTCTTACAAGAATATTATTATTACTATTATTATTATTATTATTATTATTATTATTATTATTATTATTATTATTGTTATTATTATTATTATTTATTATTATTACTATTATTATTATTATTATTATTATTATTATTATTATTATTATTATTATTATTATTATTATTATTATTATTATTATTATTATTATTATTATTATTATTATTATTATTATTATTATTATTATTATTATTATTATTATTATTATTATTATTATTATTATTATTATTATTATTATTATTATTATTATTATTATTATTATTATAACTTATTTTTGACTAAGCGCCTAAACTAATACAGCAGGGACCGTGTGCATAGCGGTATAACTGGGTTTCCGATTTAGTAGATGAGTACAAGCACACACCCAGGGTACTTAAAAAGGTTTTTAATGTTTATGTATACCATAAGTAGCCCTTTGGACTAAGAGGGATAACCTAAAAAAATCAGGCACCCTCATCAATATTTGCGAACAGTGGCTACGTCACAAGAACGTCGCCTATTAGCCAGGAGAAACTTTGTTATTCTTCCACGTTTGTTGCGCTTATCAAGTCATTGAAGTCGACCGTTTAATGTGCCGTATAAATATGGAAAATAATGAAGAGGTGACCATGTCACCAACCAAAGTTAAATTTATTATTATTATTATTATTATTATTATTATTATTATTATATTACTATTACTATTATTATTATTATTATTATTATTATTATTATTATTATTATTATTATATTACTATTACTATTATTATTTCTATTTTTATTATTATTATTATATTATTACTATTACTATTATTATTTCTATTATTATTATTATTATTATTATTATTATTATTATTATTATTATTATTATTATTATTATTATTATTATTATTATTATTATTATTATTATTATTATTATTATTATTATTATTATTATTATTATTATTATTATTATTATTATTATTATTATTATTATTATTATTATTATTATTATTATTATTATTATTATTATTATTATTATTATTATTATTATTATTATTATTATTATTATTATTATTATTATTATTATTATTACTATTAGTACTATTTCGGAAAGGCATATTTCCCGCCAAAAGATTTAAAGTAGCAAAAATAAATAAAATGATAATGACATTAATAATGAAATTAACAATTTTAGTTAACGCTATTTTGGCAAAATCAAGTTTTAATCTTATTGCAGTCAAAACGTATATGTTCTTAAACACAATATAATAAATGTGTCGGTGCATCAATGTATCAAAAGTGAGTTAAACTACTTAATCGCTCAACTCGGATTGGCTAAAACGTCCAATTGGGATATCGACCAATAAACTTTGAACGAAAAAAGTAAAATTGTCGACTACCAACTTACATTTTTAACGACAAGTAGAAAATTTTGGCGTCTCCGTACGAGTCGAAGCAATTCGAATGAATTTTTCAAGTTGACCGAATGAACAGGATGCAGTTTGTTGCTGTTGACAAAAGACATCGATAAAAATAGCGTCGTGTAAACAAATGTGAAATTCTTCACAATTCCAACCACATCAAAATACCTTTCCGCTTACGATTGACAGAATTTCTTTAAAAAATCTAGTAATGCTAATAATCCTGATGAGCATTTGACTAATGCTTATAAAATTTCAAATTTCAATGATGGTGATATTCCTGACTGTTTGTCCTCCACGTGGTGCATCGTGGACTAGGTGCCAACATGCATCTAGACTAATAACAGCAGGGACAGATTGCACAGTGGTATAACTGGGCTTCCGCTTCAGCCGGTGGGTGCAATCATACACCCAGGATAGCTAAAAGGTATTTTAAAGTATATGCATACCATATCCAGCCCTTGAATTAAGGGAGATAATACCTGACAAAATAGCAGGCCACTTCGTCAATCTTTGAGAACAGTGGCGCCGTCACAAACCAAGAAACTTCCTTATTATTCCTCGTTTGTTACGCTTATCAAACCATCGAAATCGATCGTTCTGCTATGCCGTACAAATATAAAAACAATGAAGAGGTGATTATACGTCACCAACCACAATGAATGAAATAATCTTATACAAAGGATAAAATTAATACAATTCATCGGTTCCCTAGATACGACCTATCAATAGAGTAATTACGATAGATTTGAGCTGAATAGAACTAACTGCATCACCAATTGATAACACACACGTATATGTACAACTGTACCGCTGTATTATTGTTATTATTATTATTAAAATGTTTTAATACTTCAGTACATTCAGCACATTATTAATGCTATTAACAAAAATCACCAACAAAGTAAAAGTACAAAATAATAATTAGACAGGTGAAATTATCATCCATGCATTTGGTTAACCAGGATTCTTAAACTAATATAAAACAACTGTTGACATGAATTTTTGCATGCCAAATACTGTCATAGATTTTGATAATGATAATAATATGAATGTGACTCAAAATCCGGAAATATGTATTGATGACATTTCTGTAACTGAAGTGATTTATGCAATTCAAAAGTTGAAAAACAATAAGGCAGGAGGACTTGGCAAGATAACTGCAGAGATTATCAAACATGGAGGTGATGTTGTAGCAAGTGAGCTTGCTCATTTATTTAATGTTATATGGCATAATGAACAAGTTCCAAATGATTGGCGGCAAGGAGTAATTGTTACCCTTCCCAAAAAAGGAAATCTTAACGATTGCAATAATTGGCGCGGAATTGTCTCCTGGTAAGGTGTTTTATAAAGTAATTTTAAATCGTTTAAGTAATGCGATAGATAAACACCTTCGAGAACAACAAGCAGGCTTTCGGAAAGGAAGAAGCTGTATTGAACAAATACTGACCCTTCGTAACATTATTGAGCAAAGTCAAGAATTTCAGCAATCACTTACAATCAATTTTATTGATTTTATAAAAGCTTTTGACAGTGTTCATCGAGAATCTTTGTGGAAAATCGTTAAGTTTTACGGAATACCGTTGAAATATGTTAATATTATGCGTTTGCTATACCAAAATTCAAGTTGCTGCGTTCGAAAAAGTGGTCATACTGCTATGTTCGAATTTGTCACGGGAGTACGTCAAAGATGTATTTTGTCACCGTTTTTGTTTCTTCTGGTAAGTGATTTCATTATGACTCGATCCATGAATAATTTGTCTTATGGTATCGAATGGAATCATAGCAAATTAACAGATTTAGATTTTGCAGTTGATATTGGTCTACTCAGTGAAATTTCAGAAATGATGCAAAATATGACAACACGTCTCAGTGGTATCAGTTCTCATATTGACTTACGGATTAATTGTTCAAAAACAAAAGTGTTGTGCATCAAGTCAAACAATGATTTGCCCATCAAAATTAGTGCACAAAATATTGATACTGTTGATTCCTTTACATATCTGGGAAGCACCATTGGTAAAGACGGACAAACCGAAATTGATGTTAAAGCCAGACTTGGTAAGGCAATGTCAGTCTTCAATAAACTCAAATCAATATGGTCATGTTCTTCCATTCGCCTAAAAACAAAACTTCGTTTGTAGGCATCAATAATCATTCCTACAGCAATATATGGGAGTGAAACGTGGAGGCGAACGGACAAGATTGATAAAATGGTGGATGTTTTTCATCGCCGATGTCTTAGAAGTATTTTAAAAATTACCTGGCGCGATCACATTTCAAATAATGAGATCATGAGAAGAACTGACATTACATTATTACAATTAGACGAAGAAAATTACTTCGTCAAATTCTACGTTTACCGCCCGAAAGACCAGCAAGAACGGTCTTGGAATGGACAATTGTAAATGATAAAAGAAAGGTTGGCAGACTACTGTAAACTTGGCTAAGAACTATTCGGAAAGATCTAATTGAAATGAATATTTTATAGGATCAAGCAAAACGTTTGGCAGAATGTTCAAATACAAAGATAAATACGGGGATAAATGAAGGTTCTTGGCTAGGAGACCGCTTCCTTGCGACGACGCCAGTGTTCACAAGAATTGACAAGGCGATCTTCTTTAAGGTTGACGCCGGTTGACGGATTCACAAGCCTAACCGGCTACATACGGTAAATAAACACCTTGAGATAACTTTTAAGCATCCTGGGTCTATGCTAGCACCCATTCACTGAACGGAAATCCAGTGAAATCCCAGATATACCACAGTGCACTCGATCCTTGCTGTTATTAGTCTATATGCCTGTTGGCACCTAGTCCAGGATGCACCACATGGAAGAGGAACAGTCAGGAAATTGAAACTTTATAAGCATTACTCAAATCCTGCTGAATCATTAGCATCCACAACATGTACCACTTACCGAACAGCTTTGATTTTGCCAATAATTGTACTTAAATCGTCACGAACTGCATCTTGGTAGTGAATGGATTCAAAAAATGTACTCGACTTTTTAGAAACCTGCCATTATGAACGTAGACAAAAAAATAATGCATAATTATTTTAGCGTAAAACAAGATATTTACAAAATTATAAAAATTGTCATTGCATACATTTCAATACAAATGTAGCGCAGTCAATTGAAAGCCTGAAATTGAATAGCCAACAGTATAACTGAACTTGGCAAATGGGTTTGAGCATACAGACCTAAAATATGTGTATAACACATCTCTCCAAATATATTTATACCAACAACAACATAGTTGGTGGCTAAGCCATCTCTTTATTAGTTCCAAGTTCTAAACGTATCACGAACAATTCCCCTCCATTGTTCACGGTTTTCGGAAGCGAGTACAGATAGGTCAGTCCAGCGACTTTGCCATTGTTTCCAAGATAAAGTCCCGGCCAAAATAGGACAAAGATCGTCCCGAACAGCAACTATCCAACTACGTTTTGTGACTACCTTTCCTTTTCTTCCAATTGGCATTTAGACAAGCCAAAGTTACGGAACGTGAGATTGCATCAGAATTTTTACGAAGAACGTGTCCCTATCTAGTTATTTGACCAAAACAAAATCAGATGATCTGACCGGACCAAACAAGTTGTTTGCTGTCTTCCCCCCCCCCATCGGAATTGCATTGCTATCTTAAAGATTGTAACAAGGTCACCTTTTCATTATTGTCAAAATGACCTTGTTATCGACCAATCACCGTTGACTCGATCAATTACAAAAGTTGGTCACAATAAAGTTTGACGTCCCTTGTCTAAATCATTACAGAACACAATGGCCGATGATAACAAAATTAATTTTTTTATAACATTGTTGTCATGTTGGCACAGAGCACAACGAACAATTGTCTTCCGCTTACAGTTTCATGTAAAACAAATCGAACGTTAGACATTAATCAACAACGTTTCCATTCTCTTTACAAAAATTAACAAAGTCCTTTCATGAATAAATAATGGTTTTTTGAAGAAGGCAGATTCAGTTGAGATCAACTAGAAGAACGACAGCTGTTTGGAATACACAAGCTGTGCATACTCCTTTCAGGTCTCACCCACAAATTTGAACTCACGCCCTATCTGGTATCAGGTCCGGTACCTTAACCATAGCCTTATACCATATAGGTCCTGGCATACTGCACAAGTTCAACTTTTTGTTGAAGCTGTCTTCCTTAGCCCAACGGCTACATATAGTATATACGTATACCTTGAGATAGCTTTTACTTAGTCTGAGTATATGTATGCACCCACCCACCAAAGCGGAATTCCCTGCTATTATTAATCTATATACCTATGGGCATCAAGTCCAGGATACACTACATGAAAGGTGAACAATCAGAAATATCACCATCATTCGAAATTGAAACTTTATTAGCATTACTCAAATCCCCAGGATCATTGGCATCCCTACGGCTACGTATCGAATACGCATGCCTCAAGATAACTTTTAAGTAGCCGTTATTTACTAAAACAAAAAGCCAATTAAACCATTGTGCACTCGACCCTTGATCTACGATGCACGACATAGAAGTAGACGGAAGCACGATAAACACCATCATGAAAAATCAAAATTACGAAAGCATTACTCATCAAGTCATCAGGAACATGCAATTCAATTGACTAACTCTCCTAACTGTCAAGCTTTAAAATGGCAAATGTGAGTTATTTCTTTTATTTTTACCAATTTAAATGTTTTGACAAGAAACGCGCGCCTTTCAGCAGTGGGGACATTGTTTAGCGAAGCCGAGTCAGTCGAGATGGAACCTATGCTCATTCAGGTTTGAGTCGAGTGCTGTATCGCTAGACCACCCCAGCATAGATAATATTGGATTTTTTTACCATTTACTTATTTATTTTAATGATAACTCCTTCTCGGCCTCCGTTGTTTTCACCTACCACTTCTAAATCGTGCGGGACTTAATAATAATCGGAAGTTAAAGTGTTTGCAACAGGAGAAAGCTTCAATATAAACTCAGTGTAAAGAATTTTATTACATTGAAAAATGAAGTAGAATTCAAATTAAAGGAATATTAAAATTGTGACACATGATTCGCTTTTATCAATCAATACAAATACATCTCGTGTTTTTATTTATTTTTTCGTATTTACTTATACCATAGTACAAATTTATGAGATCTGATTTATTTATTGAACTCTCACCAAGTCCAATTGTAATTACATTAACTGGTAGTAAAAAGAGCACTTTACAGTTAATACCCATCGCATTTGTAGGGATGCTAATAATCCTGAGGATTTGAGTAATGCTTATAAAGTCTCAATTTCCAATGATGGTAATATTCCTGACTGTTCGTCCTCCACGTGGTGCATCTTGGACTAGGTGCCTATAGGCATGTAGACTAATAACAGCAGAGTCCGAGTGCACAGCGGTATAACTGGGCTTCCGCTACGGTGGATGGGTGCGAACATACACCCAGGATACTTAAAAGGTATCTAAAGGTATACGTATACCATATGTAGCCCTTGGGCTAAGGAAGATAACCCTTATAAAAAATCAGGCGGCCTCGTCAATCTTTGCTAACAGTAGCGACGTCACAAGGATGCCGTCTACCAGCCAAGAAACTTTATTATTTTTCCACGTTTGTTACGCTTATCAAGCCATCGAAATCGATCGTTTATATGTCGTATAAATATGGGAACTAATGAAGAGGTGACCACGTCACCAACCAAAATGAAAATGAATGAATTTGTAGATGTCTGACACACTTCTGTAACAGGCTTGAAACTTGCATCAAAACTCTATCACATATTGAACATAAATAACAGCCTTTTAACCCTGACAAAAAATCAGGCGGCCTCGTCAATCTTTGCGAGCAGAAACTTTGATTTTCTTCTACATATGATACGCTTATCAATCTGTCGGATTCGACCGTTTACTATGCCATATAATTATGGAAAATAATGAGAAGATGACCACGTCAACAACGGCAATGAATGAATGAATGAAAATACTTGACTGGCAATGTTCAACTCGATCAAATCCAAATAGTTCGACAACTTGTCGTGTTGTGCCACAAAATCCTGACGTTGCAATTCGCAATCGTCGAACTCAGCCGATTGACGCAGATGGAGCGGAATTACTTGAGCGAACAAGTCAGGTTGTTTCAAGTTGAATTGCAAGTCGAAATAGAATGAGGGAATGTCGGGAAATGTGCCAATCGAATTTTCGTCGGGAACTAGATTAAAAAATACCATTTATTTATTTATTCCATTTGTCCTGAGAAGTTGAATGTAAGCGTTCAATGTTTTAATTCTGGAGCTTTATCACCAGAATGCTTGGAATGTTAAAACATTTAAGGATTTAAGTAATGCGCATCCTGGACTAGGTGCATGTAGGCACCAAGCAAGGATTGAGTGCACAGTGGTATAATTGCTCCTCCGTTTTGGTAAATGGCTGTAAGCAGAAACTCAGAGTGCTTAAATGGTATAATACGATTTAGGTATATCATATGTAGCTGTTGAGCTAAGGGTTACAAAAAAATCAAACGATTTTAACTATGTTTACAAACAGTGGTGCCATCACGAGGACGCCATGTATCAGCCAATAAACTTCATTATTCTCCATTGTTTGTTACGCCTTTAAATTTATTGGAGTCGATCGTTTAATATTCCGTAGAAAGATAGAAATAATGAAAAGGTTACAACGCCATTGACTACAATAAATGGCTTTAATAATCAATGGAAAACATATAGCAAAATTGAATGATGATACATGCTATTCAGATACCATAAGTCCAGTCCCCTAGATACTTTTGCCACTGCAGAATATACTCTTGTTTAAATTGGAACAACTTAATAATATCGGAATTGTTTTAATTGTATACTGAAAACCCTCGTACAATTCAGCTACATTAGGCTAATGTACCTAAAGCAAAATCAATAATTTTTTCAATAATTACGTTTACTATTACCTAAAAATGGTTTAAGCAGTATAATTATTATTGGCTTGTGACCTTAATGTACAAATACATTTTCTTATTAAATTTTTCAAAATATCCTTTTTAAAATCTAGAGCAAATTGAATCGTTTAAGCTCAAACAAAAACTTGTGTCAAGGAAGCAGGCTTAGATGTTGCAATGGGGATAAACAAGCTCGACCGTCTATTATTTGAAAATGGTTTGTCATGTTGAACTAACTACTAACCGGTTAAAGCGTTTCATTATCCATTTTTATTATTTTTACTTTTACTATTGTAAATGTTTTACGAGAAATGCGCATTTTTCAACAGTGGACATTTCAGCGAATCCGAACGAGGGACCGCATTTAGGGGGCCGGTGATGGAGATCGAACCCATACCTAGCCATGTTCGAGTCAAGTGCTGTACCGCTAGACCATCCAGTCCATTTCAAGCAAAAATTCAAGTCGAGCAAATGAACAACATACTGTTTGGAACAATCGCACTGGGATAACTGCACACGGACGATCTTGGCGATAGCTGAGAAGAAGAATGACCCGATCTTCGTCGCAATCCCAGCCTACTAATTTGACATGTTCTGATCTTAGACAAATAAGATTCAAAATCTTTTTCAATTATGTCGGGCAAATGGTTACTTGGCGCATATTCGGCATTTTCAAATTCAACTCCCCACAATTTGATAAATATATCCGTCTAAACACAAACGATAAATACAATTTGATCATTAAAAATTTTTTAACGAATATCTATTATATCGGTAAGAATGCTAATAATTTTGAGGATTTGAGTAATGCTTATAAAATATTTCTGAAAGCCACTTCTACTGAAGTATCTAAGCCAATAACCATAAATAATAATAATTGTATTCTTAACCTAGACTAGGACGGATCGGAGGCAGAGTGCATCAGGGATCAATATCGCTCAACCATTGACTTTTAAAACGAGCGACATTATCAATCCAAATTATCTATTGACCATCCGCTATTCTTTTCTATCAAAGTAGTAATCGCGCCTATGATGTTATTCCTGTTCGATGTGTATAAATATTATATAAGATATAAACAGTTCATTTAAAACGTCTGCTACTGCTTATTTACAGCTAAACTTTATTGCTAAAAACCTTTTTATTATCGTCCATCTTTGGAAATAATAAAAAATGATTGATCTATCCACTTAAAGTGTACATTGGTATGACAAAACTTTCATTTTAACACTTGGATTTAAGCATATTAGTATTATTATTATTACATTAAGCTTTAATATCTGACTAGAAACTTATCTCAAAGTATGCACACATCATACGTAATTATTTAGCTAAAGAAAAAATTCTAAAACTTCAAACAATAGTTAAACTTTCTAAACGATAGCACCATCTACCAAACTAAAAATTATATTCCCTCTCCAAGTTTTTATGCATATGGGTTTTCTTCACATATAAAACGGGAGACGGTGCGTCAAGATGCTTCACAAATATAGTAAGAATAAAAAAGTAATCATGCCACCAACCAAATAATTAATTAACTGGCTAACAATAGTTTAAATACTTATAATAAAATTAATAACTTAAATAGTTCAAAAAATATTTAATCGCCATTATAAAATATGTTCATTAATAATAACTTAATTAACAAATCCGTACATTTATTAACAAAGTAAAAGTAGATACTACGTAAATATAATGATCACGGTGTAAAATATAAATTACAAATAGTAATAATTAATACAGATATACATATAATATTGTGGTTATTGACTTAGATACATCAGTAGAAGTAGCTTTCAGCACACAAAAATAGGTACAAGTATAAAATATAATAAGCAGTATACATTATACATATATATACAACATAGATAAGAATATTTAACATGTACTAAGTTGCTTCTTCCTTTTGAAGAATCGTAAAACAAAAACAAAAACATTAATAAAATTCATATAAATACATATTACTTCACGAAAATATGGATCATTAAGCACGGCTGGTAAATTAACAGTTGATTGATAAAAACTCCACTTTCGATTTTCGCCTTGAGTAGTAAACCAAAATAATTTCATTATATACATACATACATACGTAAATATATATATATATATATATATATATATATAATTAGATTATAAATTTTGATTAATAGGTTTACATATATATAGGATTTACATATTTTAAAAATCAAACATAAATAAGTAAAATCATCCTAACTAAAACAGCTTAAATTAAAAAAAACTAATCCAGATCAAAAATACATTAAGTATCAACTGCTAACACTGAATAAGCAAAATGTTTATTACCAAATACTTGAATGTTTGCAATAAAATCATAAAATTGCTATATCATATAAATAATCAAGCAAATACTATTTTAACTTAACATAAATTTATTTTAAAATTTTAACGATTTTATTTATAACATTTTAAAATCACAAAAAATAATTATAATTATCAATTTTTCACTTAAATAAACAAGTATCGTATGTTTTGGTTTGAGTTGTATTTACGTGTTAGTTTAAACTATTGATTTTTTAACGTAACTAAATAAACTCTCGCCTTACTTTGTTTGTTATTATAGTTTATGTAAAGAAATGACTTAAGACTAACTAAAGCTAAATAGCCAATACAAAAAATACTTACATTTGTTCTCACTCAATGAAATATTTGACTTCTCGCTGCTTACGCTTTGCCTTTCTAAACGTATATTTGACAAACCATGTTTCAATAGATGATCTTTAATTAAATGCCGTTCGTAATCACGTCTGTTTTCAAAAACATGCAAATTTGACTGAATCAATTTTAAATCATGTTTATCAATAGGTGAAGACCGTAAATTTGAATGCACACATATACCATTAGGTCCATAACTAAAATAATAATATAATAAAAAGCAATTATAAAATAAGTAAAACAAAAAATACTTCATATCTTTTAAAAACGAAAAGATTAAAAAACTATGAACAATAACTTTTTATTACTTTAAAATGCAATTTTTTTTTAAAAGAAAAATTTTTAAAAAGCACAAAACATAGTAATAAAAAATAAAAACGTATATATACAATACAAAATAATTTAAAAAACAAAAAATTAACACCATGAATATTTCTAATATTGATATAAATTACGGTATTTTCTTTCTTAATATTAATGATAGAAATAATAGAATAAAAAATACATCATTTTTAACTCCACCTAAAATATTATTTAATTTCTTAAAAAACACAAAAAACAGTTAATTTTAAAACTTATTCAAATAATATAATATAACTCCTTACACATTTAACGATTTATATTGTTAAAACTTGCAACTTATTTTCTAATAAAAAACATCAAAACTGAATAAACAAAAATACTTTTAATTATTTAAAAAAAACAATGTATATACTAACCAACATATATAAACCCTTTGAGATTGAATATTTTTTATAATAAGATGATAATTTATAAGATGCTCGATAAAATCTTGCTCGGATTTAAATTGATATTTATTTTCAGTGTTCCTAACAGTTGAACCTAGTGGCGGACAATATTCACAAAACAATTTTTTTTGATTTCTCATTTTATACCTAACTGTTTTAGTATTCTAGTTATCATCATAAAAACCCCCTGATGATGCGTCCAAATTAAAGTTAGGAAACAACCTTTGATATAATACGTGATGTAATATAACAAGCATATTAAAAATACGTTTGAAAACTTAAAACATTTTTTAAATATTTTTTTGTGAAATGTTTATTTTTTTATGTGTATATTTACATGTATACTAAAACTAAAAGTAGAATATAATTATTTTAACTATATTTAAAACTAGTTATATTTTGTAATTTTTTGCAAAACTTTATCCAACTGTTTATTACAAAAAAATATGTGCACACTCTATGCTTCACACACGGATTAGATATTTGATATTCAGATTGGGCTTTCTTTCGGCTTTCACTTAACTACAAATAATATTATTAGATAAAATATAGCTTTAAAATATAAATTAAAAATATGTGAATGTACACGAAGATTCATTAATCGTCAAATGTAGTAACGTAAACCCCAAGTTTTTATAAATAAGTGTTTTAACCGTTTAGACTGAGCAAGTTTACTATTCAGTAAGACACCTAGATATTTTAAACTATCACATTTTTAATCTGATCTTTTAGATAAAAAACTGCTTATTAATTTGTATATTTACCAGTATATATAACAGTTGTGTATTTAGTTATTTTATTTTTTACTATAAAGACAACATTTGTTGTAAAAAAGTATTAATGATTATAACTAATTTAAAAACTTTTTTTCATTTGCTTGGTTTGTTTATTTCTATATCACATTTTTAACTATATATATAATTGTTCCTATTTCTAAGTAGTTTTTATATTACAATTATTTTTAATTACATTTAAAATAAAACAATTTTATAGATATTATAAAATTAATTAAATTAAATAATTTACTTTAGAAATTAAAAGATACACTTTTAAAATAATTTACCCACTTCTTGTACCTTACATTTATATAACGTAATGTTATTTTATAAAAGTAAAAATTAACTAATAATTTTAAAAATAATTATATTAAATATTATATTACATTTATAAATATATATTTAATAATAAAATTTAAATTGTTTTACTATTTCATTTTTTATAAAATTTTAGGTGTTACCTAGATAACGTTCTTGTTTTTATTTAAAACAGAAATATAGATGTCAAAAATCTTCAGTGCAAATCAAGTAAATTTTAAATTTAATTTAATTTACCTAGTATGAAGATGCGTTTAAACCGGTTAAATTAAATTTGTATGGACCGTCAAAAGAAACAAATCTAGTATAACACTTTATATATATAGTTTTATAAATATTAAAAATAATTATTTTAAATTGTTTTTTATTTAAAGTTTTAAACGTTTTTATTGTAATTAACAATATTTTTTGTAAAAATTGTGTTAATTTTAACAAATATTAAAAGTAACAAAGTTACAAATCGTACGTCTTAACACTTTATGCAACATAAAACGTAGTTAAAATATTTAAATAATTGTAATTAATATTGTTTTTGATTATTTTAAAAAAATTTTTGCATATAAATTAAATGCATCTATTCATAATAAATACGCAAATGTTACAGGTTGATACACGAGTTGAGTATTCAGGATTCAGGATTTTTCACGAGTTGAGTAGGCCAAAACGCCTTTTAGTACTCGGTTCTCAAATTGTCTCAAATTTTCAGGGGGAAAATAAAATGGATGGTGAGGTAAAGGGGGATTAGTGACAGAAAAAATATTTGAAATCAAGATAAAATCAAGGTAGTTAACAATTATAGAAAACGAGCAAAAATTATAAATATGCAAAAATAATAATAAAACAAGTTACGTATTACAATGCAAAAACACTGCAATAATCATCAAAAAAGAAGAAAAAGAAAAAGATGAATAACGCTCCAATAGACGTGTAGCGTGACGCGCGCCTACCTCGCGAGTAAGAGGAAAACTCTTTTGATCCTCGATTTTATTTATCAATGATATTAGTAAAATTTTTTTAAATATATAAAATAAGTGGTGAGTTAAAAGGAGATTAGTCACAAAAAATTTAAAGTTAAGACAAAATCAAGGTAGATGGTGGAAATTAACAGTTATAGAAAACAAGCAAAAATTAGAAATATACAAAAAAACAAGTTCTATATTACAATGCAAAAACACTGTAATCATTTTTACAAAAAAAATATATATAAATAACGCTCCAATAGACGCGTGAAGCGCGCCTCACCTCGCTACTCAGTGTGTGTAAATTGTGTAAGTACTAAATTTAATGCTCATTAATTAATGATTTACTTTCAAAAAAATGGCTTTGTTGTATTTTAATTATTGAGGGAATAGAAAATAAAAAAATAAAACATAAAATATTTAGTACAAAAATATTAAAAAACGGTATGTAATAGAATATGTTGAATTAAACACGACAAAATAAATAAAAAATATTAAAAAGATATAAACAAAAATTAATTTTATATTTATATTTATATTTTTAAATTAAAAACCACAACAACATTTAGCAACAAAACAATCTTTTTATTAGTTCCAAGTTTACATCACATCCCAAAAAATTTTTTTATTTTTTAAAATTTTTAAGTGTATAGATGGTTCAATTTAGCTACTTAGTCATTGTTTTCATAATGATTATTTTTAAACTAGTTTTAAATACAAACAATTATATATATACACTAATTTGAACCTTTTACAAAAAACATCTTTTAGCGGTAGGTATTTTAGCAAAACTGAACGTAAGCCCGCATTTGTGCCGGCGGTGAGATTTGAACCTATGTCTACCATGTCTACGATATGTATATATAATCCTGAGTATTTAAGCAAAATTTATAAATTTTAAATTGTTAATGATAGTAAATAATCTTGTTTTTATACGTGCATATAATGCAACCTGGATTCATAACAATATAGTCTGTTTTCCTTTTTAGAAAACGGATGCAACATTCACTGTATAAATGGTATCTAAAGATGTAGACAATATATAAAGCTTTTAATTAAAAAAAAACTAAATAAAAATTACTTTTTTTAATAATTTTTGTAAACAGTAGTTTCTTTAAAAATAGTGCGTCTACTAGTTAAAAGCCTTTTTTACATTTATTAAATTTACCGCATACAAAAGATGAAAACAAATTGTTTTAAATGTTGTGCAAAAATGAAAATAATGCAGTGACTATGTCACTAGCCCACTAATTAACTTATTAATTATGTTATGTAAAAATATTTTATTATAATAAACACAGCGGTCTAGCGGTACAGCGCTCGAATTTGGACCTCGGTAGACATGGGTTCGAATCCCATCGCCGGCACTAAAATGCGGGCCCACGTTTGGCTTCGCCAATTGTCCACTGCTGAAAAATGTTTCTTGTAAAACATTCAAAGTAGCAAACATAAGATAAGATAAGATAAAATATAATGTAACAAATAGTCTATAATATTATAAATAAATAACACATTTTAATTTTTACAAATTACCAACATTTTTGGTTAACAGCGTCCACCTTTTAAAAATAAAACAACAAAAATCATAGCTGACGATTATGGTCATTTGTTACCGGGACAACCAAAAGTTCCCGGTGATTCCGCTTGGGGTCATTATGTTGGAACATGGGATTTACCTTGTCATTTTTACGGTAATCATGCAGACAACACAACCGCAAGATCGCCAAAAGCTATTGAAAATTTAAAAAAACAAAAAGAAATTTACGATGCAAAATTTGCTGTAGCTGGTGCTAACAAAAGCTATGAAATTTTTAAACAAGTAAGTTATTTGTAAAACTTAATTAATAATATCATTGTTTCACTACATAATATAATTAGTTTTCTAATAAATACTTTCTATATATTTTTGGATAATTGGATAATGTGATAGTCTTGGATGGGCATATAGATTAAAATCCCACTGGAAGCACTAAATACGGACCCACGTTCAGCTTCGCTAAAAGAACTACTGTTGAAAGATGTTTCTTGTAAATCATTCAAAGTAATAAACATTTCAATAAACATTTATTGGTGCCGGGATAGTCTAGCGCGCGTCACGTTCGGTTTTAATAAAAATGTTCACTACTAAACGATGTTTTCCGTAAAACATTTAAAGTAGTAAAAAATTAAATATACAATATTTTCTGTTTTTTAATATAATAAACCTTTAATTGATAGTATACAACGAGTTGCTAAACAAAATTAAAAATTATATTCATTATTTAAACTAGTATATATACATGTTTTACAAAATTGTATTATTTTATTTTTTAGTTTAAGGAAAAAATGAATGCAACTAATACAGAGGAACTTAAACAAGAAGACTAAAATTGGAAAAAGAAATTAAATAATAAAATTAATACTGTTTTTAAAAATAATCACAAAGCATATTGCTTTACGTTTAAAAATTATAAAACATTTTCCAATTATTGATAAGCGCTGGTTTTCAATATCATTTTAAAATGCAATAAAATACTTATAATAATTGTTAAAAAAACAATAATTAATATTATGTATTTGTATTAATAAAAAATTCTTATTGAGATTTGTTTTTAATATTATTTTTGTATTTGTTCTGGTTAGTGGCGTAGACACTTATTCATTATTTGCATATTTGTAAAGCATACTAAACAGTCAAAACCGATGGCTTCATAAGTATAACAAACTTAAAATATCAACGTTTCTTAGATAGTAGACGGCGCCAATGTCTACAAAAATTGACGAGGCCGCCTGAGTTTTTGCTAAAGTTGTCCCTCTTAGCCCGACGGCTATATTTTAGTACCCAGTTGTACGGCTGTGCAATTGGTTATGCTGTTATTATTCTAGGTGCCTATAGGCACGTAGTCCAGGATGCACTACATAGAGAAATAATCAGAAATATCACTATTATTAAAAATTAAAACTTTATAAGCAATACTCAATTTTTCAGGATTATTAGCATCCCATGGGTATTTATCACTCCAACATTAATTTTTTAATTGATCATCTTTTAAAATAAAAAACTTTTATAAAATAAATTTTTTATACAGATGATCTAGTGTTTTTTTATTTTTAATTTACTTACAGTTGGTGGTAGAATCAACTTTTCATTAAGTCCAAGTTTGCGTAGCATTTTAAATTTTTATGCAAAGTGATTATCAAATGAAAATGAGAGATAAATAAATCTTATTGGCTAGAAAACCGGTTTTTACGACGATGCCAGTGTTTACAAAAATTTACGAGACGATCTTAGGGGTCGACTCCGGTTGACGGATCCACAAGCATATACTTTTGAAGCATCTTGGTGTTTACTAACACCCATTCATTAAGTGGGAATTTAGTGAGAGCTAAGTTATACCGCTATGCACTTGGTCTCTACTGTTATTAGTCTAAATTTCTATAGGCACTTAATCTAGAATGCACCACGTGGAGGAGGAACAGTCAGAAATGTCGCTACCATTAGAATATAAAACTTTATAAGCATTACTCAATTTTTTAGAATCATTAGCATGCACAATATAGATTAATAATTAATAACTGTAAATAGTAATTATGTAATACTTAAACTGCATACTATATTTGATTGATAAAAGCAATAGTTTAGTACTAAGTATCTTTTGGTTAATTCGCGTAATTATTGACTACATGTTTTACAATAAACATTTTTTAGCAAGTGGTTATTCCAGTAAAATCAAACGAGAGCCCGTATTTAGTACCGGTGGTGGCACTCGAACCCATTTCCAGTTAACAAAAATTATTACAATAGCAAAATTTTTAAACTAGAGGTGCAAGTGTAATTTTCAAGTGTTGATGATTATGGTACACTTATTTTAAAGTTTTAAAAAGTTGTTTGGTGTTTTAACCGGTTGACATACATTAACAACTGCGTCTAATTGAGATGCTAATGATAATGAAAATAATTTGAGTAAAACTTACAGTGTCTTAATTTCAAATGTTGGTAATATTTTTAATTGTCACCTTCATGTGGAAAATCCAAGCACATAGACTAACACACCAGGGACCGAATGCACAGCAATATAACTGGGTTTCCGCTATAAGAGGGTAAGTACAAGCATATAATTATGATACTTACATGTATCTTTAGACATATGTATACCACATGTGGTCCTTGGGATAAGGGAGATAAGTCTAACAAAAAATTAGCAAATTGCAAACAGTGGATTCGTCGCAAGAATGACGTTTATTAATCAACTTTGTCATTCTTTACGTTTGTTACACTTATCAATCAATAGAAATTTATTGTTCTAATATGTCGTATAAATAGCAAATAATAAGGAACCACAATGAAATGAATGAATACCCAAAATCGTAGTCAATTCAAATAACTCAATCGCATTGTAAAAATCGACTAAAAGTGAAGTTTGTTTAAAAAGTCTGATAACCTAACTGGGACTACTAAAAATCTGACTGTAGTAACCGATATGCATTTATTCTTCTGTAAAAAATAGGAATTTCTTAATTAATGTAGCTATCACTAAAAACAACTAACAAACTCAGATGGCTAAATAGATACAACTTTTTAAAATAAAACATATAAAATTAGACTAATAAACAAGATTGAATCTTGTTCAATAACAGTAAAAAACATCAAATATCACCATCTGGAAAATTTCTAATACATGATGATACCAATTAACAACATAAAATGTGTTTAAATCAACGAATAGATTGAAAAAATTATTATTCTACAAATTACCAAATTTTGCAGCAAAACATTATTATATTATAAAACTCAAAACATATGACTACATTGTTCCACAGGTTTCGAATTTCTAACAAAATCTTTGTTTAATCCCACGTGTTACTTATGTTGTTGCCTACCAACGCTTTTCTCATCATTTTCTATTTCATTGTTTACAAACTACTGAGTCAGTCTAGTTGTTTCAGTTCATGCAGACCAGCGTGCGCCACGTAGAGGTAAGTTAGCAATACCACCGTTATTAGAAATTTAGACTTCATAAGCCTTATTTAAATCATCCAATTGAATATTATGCATTTGATACACCAAAGTACTGGTTGGGTTCAAACCAAACGTGGACACACTGATAAATTCAAAACTGTCACGAGTACGTCAAAAATACTTTTTCTCATCGTTTCTGTATCTGCTAGTAATTATTTTTATACCAAGGTCTTATAAAAAAGTAGCAGATTTGGATTTTGCACATATTGTTTCTCATTGAAATGGCTACAATACAATATAAATGGTAACAGAACCACCTCTTTATTAGTTCCAAGTTCGCATAGCATCTCGAATAATAACGACTGAAAAGTACAGATACGTCTATACGAGTTAGACTACGTATTAACTCAAAAACGAAAGTGTTATGCATTAAACCAAGTGATTATATGTCCATTGAAATTAATGGACAAGTTATTAAATTATCAATCGTTTCACATATCTAGGATGCATTGTTAGTAAAAACTGAAAAACCAAAATACTGTATTGTTAAAGTCAGACTTGAAAAAATTGACGAGTTTTTAATGGATTAAAACCAATTTGATCATATTCTTCAATTAATCTAAAAGCAAGTTTGTTTGTGTGCATTAATTATCATTCATACAGAAGTGAAAATTCGAAACAGACAGGTAATATTAATACGATAGTGAGTGTTTCTCATTGCATTCTGAAGATTACTTGGCGTAATCAATGAGATTCTGAGAACTGACTCCTGTCAACTACATGACATCAATAAAATAAGATACAAAATTACTTGGTCAACTCTCACGTTTGCTATCCGAAAAACCAATGGAGTTTTGGAATAAAAAATAAATGATAAAAGAAATATTGGTATACCGCCAAAAACTTTGCTAAAACCATTACAAATTATGTAATTGAAATGAATATTACATGGTTACAGGTTAATACAAGAGTAGAGTAGGAATAAAACTCCTTTTGATCCTCGGTTCTATTTTTCGATGATATCAGTAAGATTCGAGGGAAAATATGAAATGGATGGTGAGATAAAAGGGGATTAGTCACAGAAAAAAGTATTTCATCATCATCATCATCGGGGATAAACATCCCCCACCGGTTATTATCACTCAGGGTAGTCCAAAAAAAAAACCAAAACGTCAACTTTTGTAGTGTGTACTCAAAGAACGACACTTGAGGTGTGCTGACATTAAATGTTAATTACATCCCGAGTTAAACCCTTCCAATGATCCCTGTTGGCTGCATAGGGTGAACAAACGGACGCCCATTTAAATAATTCATTTGGACGAGGGGGCTTAGCATAAATAAAAGGACTGAGTTCGCATGCTACAATGTCTGTCCAAATTTTCCGTTGGCCGCCTGGCCTTCTTTTCCATCCGGGTAATGGTTGGGCTTCCATAGCTATTCTGGCTGGATGAGAGGGCGATCTACGTAAAACATGGCCAATCCATTTTAATCGTCTTTCTTTTACTGTGCTAGAGATACATGGCCAATAAATGTTAAGAGACTTACAAATATCTGGGAATGTTCGAAATATTTGAAATCAAGGTAGATAGTGGAAATTAAGAATTATAGAAAACGAACAAAAATTATAATAAAACAAGTGCCTATTACGGTGCAAAAACACTGCAATAATCTTCAAAAAAGAAGAAAAAGAGAAAAGGATGAATAACGCTCCAATGGACATGTAGCATGACGCGCGCCTCACCTCGCGGACGTCTTTGAAATCTAAAAAAAAATTGACAAAAACGTGAAGCAATTTATACACCACATGCTTTTCTATATATCAAGGGTTTTTCTTCACCTAATGTTTTTTAACAACTACAGCGTTCACTAACGAACTACCTAACATTTTATGCTACAATAAAAAACAGATCATTGAGATTTATCAATATCAAATGTTTTTATATTTAATTTTGAAAAACACATTTTAAGGTACAAAATTATATATCAAAGTAAATTGAAAATAGCTTAAGGCAAAACATATTTAAAAATTGGTTCAATATATACGCGCAAAACATAACTATATACATAAAAAACACTACAAATAATGAATTTGATAATGACGATATCGAGATAACAAAACGAACTAGAAATTTGCTTTCATTAAACAACTTATCACACACAATTAACATGGAATATATATAATTATTCTAGCTGAAATTCAATTTCTAAATTAAAATAACAGGTGCAATTTTAAAAATAATTTTATTAAAAATAACAAAATTAAATCAATGAGCAGCAGCACTGTGATTTTTGAGAAACTCTTGAGTTTTTAATTCCAAAACCTCTGAAATCGATTTGTGCACTTTCGTTTTTTCTTCTAATAAAGGAACAATTTTTTGAATTTGCTTGTTAATGTATTCAATTCGCCTATTAAAATGATTTTCTGCATCATTTATACTCTACAAATATTAATAATTATAAAAACTAAATACCATATCCGCATAATATCCTGTACCTATATCCACAACAACGTTTGACACATCTGTTAATTTTCCAGGTACACATAAAGTAGCGGTTAAAGGAACTAAAATATCAGGACTTGTCTGTTCTTTGTTGAAATCTTTCAAACAATTTTTTGATGCTGCAAATTGGTTTTGTAGCATCTTTAATTGTTGAATTGAAGCTGAAATAAACTGAATTTTCTGCTCCATATTTCTAGCAAGGTCTTGTAATTGTGGAATTGATAATTCATTTATACTAATTGCCTCTGGAGCAGTCATTATGCACAAAAAGATAAACGCGCGATATGTTACCCTCACAATAAAATAGTATAAAAAAAGCATTAAAGTAATAAAAACTATTTAAAATTATATATTTTTTTATATTAAATAATTAAAATTTTAAACATATATTCTTAATTGTATAAATATATAAATTAACATAATAATTTCTTAATTTACACAAACCAATTTTTAATAATTTTAAAAAATTATTAAAAAAAAAAGTATTTTTATATAATTTATTATTACCAAATAAACATTGTATTAATTAATAAAAACTAAATTTCTTTATCGATATCAATATATATATATTAAATCTCTCGATGTTTCGTTTTAATTCCAAATATTTTCTGCGATAAATTCCTGTTTATTTAACCCTCTATTTTTTCCAATTACTTAAGACATATTAAAACTGAGAATTAAATAGTGTTTCTTTTACTCAACTCATTTATCAACCTGTAAATGTACTATTCTAAAATTTTATAACAAAGATTTTCGTATAAATTTTGATACAAGTTTTAGTAAAATTTTTGGCTTAAGTAACCATCAGTAAACTATAATGAACATGTTTTCTATTGGCCATGTTTTTCACTGTCATAATTATTGTAATATTTTTATCTAGATAAAAATTATTTACATTCCTGAAGATTATGGTACCAAATTTGTAAATACCAAAATGCCTGCATTGCAACAGCAACATAAATAGAACATTTTAACTACTAGTATGTAGATTATATATATATATATATATATATATATATATATATAATTAAAAAACAATAACTACTTTTATTTTTAAACAGTTTTCCTTCTTAATTTTACCTAACTCTTTTAACACCCTTTTATTTTTATTTATTTATTTTTGTTATTTTTTACATTTATAATATTTGATAACTTTAAATAGAGTACTAAAAAGAGTTTTTCTCCTATTTAACTCGTGTATCAACCTGAAACCTGAAACCTGAAAGATATAAAGACTTAAGATTACTGCTTATTTGTTATTAATTAAACAATGTTGTTTTATAAACTAGTTTATATCAAATAATACATTAAATTATTAATATTAATATTTTATTATGTTTAGTTTAAAAAAAAAATTTAATAGATGTTTGACGAAATCATTTCATTCGACCTCAGTAATACCGCGCTGCTATCAAGCCGGCGTGCTCCTTATTTTTCGTTGTTTCAGTTTGGAGTTAAAAATTAAATTAACATTTGTAAGAAAATCATTTCCTTAATTTAACGTTTTTTTATAAAAAGTAGGTTTTTATTTGTAGTTAAATATATGAATTTTTAAAATGTTGGCTTCAAAAATTTATAAGTTGTCTAATTAAGCATTTTTAATGCTTATATAGATATGTATATCTATTTTTATTATTAACGTTTTGAAATAAATCAGAAATTGTCTGTAATTAGGTTTATTAACTGCTTAATTTTTAAGTTAATGCTTTTATAGAGTTTTTTTTAACGTTAAACTGGTGTTTTCTATTTTATTTTTCTACCAACATTTAGATTGAAACAAATGTAGTTTGTGTTTACTTGTTTTAAATATAATTATTAGTTTATAATACAGTTTTTTTATATTACGATAAAAATGCTTGATTTTTAATTTGTAATTAACAGAAACATTTGTGGTTGTTACTATTAGTAGTATGTAATAAACGTATAGACGACTGTATTTCTTATTTCAAACAATTTTGTTTTTTATTGTTTTATATTTTAATTTAATTAAAAACTTTTTTCTATTTATGACTTTGTTTTAAGCTGTAGTTAAAAATAATTTTAAGGTATTAATTTTAAAATATTTTGGTTATTCTAACTAATGTTTTGTAAATTTTTGGTGTTTACGCAAACTAGTAATTTGCTAATTTGGATGACTGAGTTTTCTGATAGTTGTAGTAGTATACTAATGGTAATCTATATGAGTCAAGTTTATTGATGGATTTTATTGTATAACTGAATAGTTTTATTAGCTTATTTAATGAAATGAATTATCGAATTTGTTTGACTGCCGTCGTATTTATAGAACTTATAAATTTTTTGGAAACGAAAAACTAATCCAAACCAAAATGAAAATTTCCTGCTGTTAGTCTTGATGCTTGGGTTCACCTAGTCCATGATGCGTCACGTGAAGGAACAATCAGATATATAATCATCATTTGAAATTTAGATTATAAGCATTACTTAATTCATTTTTTTATGTTTATTACTATGAATGTTTTACGAGAAACATCTTTCAGCAGTGGACGTTTTAGCGAAGCTGAATGTAGTCCCGCATTTTAGTGCCGGTGGTGGGATTTGAACCCATGCCCACTGAGGTCCAAATCGAGCGCTGTACCACTAGACTACCCCGGCACAAAATGTGTTCCCGAACGAACTCAATTAGGGATAGTGGTGAGCTTTAATTTGCTGAAGTGCAATGGCGAGCCTCCACATGGGGTCAGAGCATTTGTGATCACCCTGAACCCGGCGCCAGGATCATTATAATCTTATCAGGATTATTAGTATTGCATATCTAATTTAGTAATAGAATCAAATTCTTCTTGAAAGACGTTCAAATCAACTATCGTTTTTTAATAATTGTGGTTTATTTTTTACTATGGCATTGTTGCTTAGAAGTCCATTGTTTTGAGAACAGAAGTTTTGATTTTTATGGAGTTATGTGATGTGAAAATTTGACAGCTTGTAGTATCCTGTTATAAGCGATTATCAAAATCTATGACGTTACTTACTACTTATATATATTTATCGATCTTATGATATTAATAATCATTGATTTGTAATCAATCTTACAATTTAAAATTACAGCTAATTAAAATTTTTAATTGTAAAGGTTGGAGTTTTAAAAGTGATGAATTAGATTTGCTGTTCATAATGCGTGGTTATTCTTAATTTTAACTCATTAATTAAATATTTATTCATAAAATATTGTTACTTTTTATCAGTTATGTTAATTATTTTATTAAGATTTGTTTACGACATGACGTTAATTTCATTTTTATTCATTTTGGTTGGTGACGGTTAACTCTTCATTATTCCCCATAGTTATAAGATATTAACAATCGACTTTGATGGCTTGATAAGCGTAACAAAAGTAGAAGAATAACGAAGTTTCTTGGCTGGTAGACGGCATTCTTGTGATGTTGCCACTGTTCGCGAAGATTGACTAGACCGTCTGATGTTTTGTAAGGGTTATCTTCCTTAGCCTAAGGGATACATATGGTATACGTATACCTTTAGATACCTTTTAAGAATCCTGGGTGTATGTTCGCACCCATCAGCCGTAGTGTAAGCCCAGTTATGCTGCTGTGCAGGCTGTTAGTATAGATGCCTATGGGCACCTAGTCCAGGATGCATTACGAGGAGGACGAACAGTCAGGAATCTCATTATTATTGGAAACTTAGACTTTATAAGCATTACTCAAATCCTCAGGATTATTAGCATTCCATGACATTAATGATATATATTACAGCTTTATTATATTTTTCGTATAATGTAACGATTGTAATGATTAGAATTACGAAGCGTGGTTGATTACTGCACATATACACTTGGGTTATATATTTTACTTGTTTTAATTTATTTTAGATTTACAAATTATCAGCTATTGATTAATCAATTTACAATGGCTCAATCTTATGTTATTTTGCGCGACAAGGCTGAAAAAATTGTAAAATACAGAACACCCCAGGGAAAAGAAGTTTGCCTAACTCGAGAAGTTTATTTGAGAAACGACATATCTTGCAAATCCTTTTTGTGTATCTTGCCCGAATGTCAACAGAGTTTGTCATTTTTTAATAGTAATTATTTGAAACCAGATTCAGCAAATCGATGCCTTCAGAATGATTTGGAAAAATATATTATTGTTGACGGTGTCTACGCTCTACATTATTGGGAATTATTCGAACTGGATGAAATTAAAGGAATTATTGTGTCATTATCAACGGCAAACTTCGTAAGTGTTTTTCGGCAGTAAATGCTATTAGAGAATAATGGTAAAGGGTTACATAAAAAGACACTTGTACTGCAAGAAAATGTTTTAATAAAAAGCGATATTTGGTTAGAAAAACCGTTTTGTTTTCCGTAACTATACTAATGGCCAATCCTTTTCTCACGAGTGTATGTTTGGTAAAAAGATAACCTTTCAATTTTAAAGCGTGTTGCAGATTTCTAGTTTTATTTTGGCTATACAGCTTGAACATTTTGGACAGTTTTATGTAACACCCCCTATCCAATATACTCAAGTAGGAGGTTCTGTTAATTCAATTTTAAAAAAAGTGAATTAGTGACCAAAAACCTTGCGACTTGGATGCGGTACAACGCTCAAATTCGGAATCCCATTACTGCACTAAATGTGGGCCCACGTTCGGCTTCGCTAAAATGTCCACCGCTGAAAGATGTTTCTTGTAAAATATTCAAAGTAAAAAACATAAAATAAAGTCTCAATTTCCAATGATGGTGATATTCCTGACAGTTGTTCTTCCATGTGGTGCATCCTGGACTAGTTGCTCACAGGCATATGGACTAATAGCAGGAGCCGAGTACACAACGGTATAACTGGGCTTTCACTGGACACCCGAGATGTTTAAAACGTATCTCAAGGTATCCATTTAATTTACATAGCCGGTTGGGTTTATGCATACGTCAATCAGTGTCAACCCCCTAATTACCACAAAGAAGATCGCCTCATTAATTCCTGTGAACACTGGTGTATATTGTATAGGAATTTGGGATGCTATGCGTACTTGTTGTCGCTTACAGTGTGCATTGTGTTTTCTTTTCTTTCATATAGGTTCAACAACAAGCTTCGACCAAACGCCCATATAATCGTATCCGGTCAGCGTTGGAAGATCCAGTCCAGTCGTGTATTATGTTCGACAATGAATTCCACAATTTGTGCTTTAGGTCGCCGTTGCCCGACGAAAATATGCGCAATTATGTTACGCGGTTTGCAATTTGTCAAATTATCTATATTTTTCCAAATTTAGAATGAACTGGATAACTGCCTGTTGGTATCAGTCGCATTTGAACGGTCAAATGCCAATTGCATTTGTTACCGATAATGAGGATTATGCACGCAGTTGTGCTTCGAAGACAATTCCTTGGCATTGCAAAGCGGACGGCATAACAGTGAGTTTTTATTTCAATATTACTTTATTTGTTCGGCATATTAAACGATCGATTTTAATGGCTTGAAAAGTGCAACAATCGGGGAAGTATAAGGAAGTTTATTGGCTGGTAGATGGCATCCCTGTGACGGGGCCACCGTTTACAAAGATTGACGAGGTCACGTGAATTCTTTTTATGTCCGTTCGCCCACTGGCTACATATATTTTAAAGGATTTTTTAAGTGCATTGGGTGTATGCTTGCACCTATTCATCGGAGCGTAAGTCGAAATTTCCAATGATGGTGGTATTCTAGAATATCGTTTTCACATCGTGCATCCTGGACCCGATGCACTGAGGTATCTAGATTAACACAACAGGGACCGAGTGCACAGCCGCATTACTAGGCTTTCACTGGACTCCCGCTCAGTGAATGGATGCTAGCAAACATTAAAACTGCTTGAAAGGTATCTCAAGATGTCCATTTACTATATGTAGCCAATTAAACTTGTGGATCAGTCAACCGGCATAAATCCCCAATTGTCCCGAAGAGGAACATTATAAATTTCTGTGAATACTAGCGTCGTTGCAAGGCAGCTGTTTTCTAGCCAAGAAACTTTATTTGTCTCCCCAAGTTAGATTCGCATCCAACAAACTCTTCGTATAGGAATCCAGGATGCTATGTGAACTTGGAACTAATGGAGAGGTGATTCTGTTATCAACTTTTGTTGTTGTTGTTTTTAGCACCAAGGAATGGGACTTTCAACTGAAATAATCTTAGCATTTTACAATCTAGATACAGATTGCTAAAAGATACGCAGTATTTATTTTTTAATGTAAATTCTTTTTCAGGTTTTAGATTTGCCATTGTTTTTGCAAACGTATTACCCCAATTTGACAAAAGCCAAATTGTTGCTCGATTCGTTGAGCGCTTCACTCGAAACTCAGCTGATTGATAAGAGTGCGGAGTCGGAAGAAGGCAAAGCAGTTACGTTGTTTGACAAAGATTCTGTTAATGTCTACAGCTTGCCATCAGGTGAGTTAACACAATTATATTATTAAAAAGCAAGTGTCATTTTCTATTCATTTCAATATTGGGAATTATTAATGAATTTTTGAAACCAGTATTTGGTGGCTTGTAAGCTTTTAGTTAATTAAAACCATGATTCATTCATTCATTTTTGTGATCACCTCTTTTTCATTATTTGTACGGCATATAAAACAATCGAGTTTGATGGCTTGATAAGCGTAACAGACGTATAAGAATAACGAAGTTTCTTGGCTAATAGATGATATCCTTGTGACGTCGGCAATGTTTGCAAAGATTGACGAGGTCTCCGGAATTTTTGTCAGGGTTATCTCCCTTAGCCGAACGGCTACATATGTTATACCTTTTAAGTATCCTGGCTGTATGCTTGCACCCACTCGTCAAAGCGGTGGCCCAGTTATACCGCTGTGTACTCGGTTCCTACCGTTATTGGTCTAGATGCATATGGATATCCAGTCCAAGATGCACCATGTAGAGGAGAAACAGTCAGGAATCTCATCATCATTGGACATTGAAACTTTATAAGCACTGTTCAAATCCCAAATTATGGCATGTCGCGTTTTGTCGTGTATTTTACTGTTTTTTGCAATTGACTGTATTTATTATTATTATTATTATTTAATTTTACTTAAATAAATTTGTTTTGAGTTTTTATTAGGATAATGTTGAGAATAGTCATGTGTAATACGGTTTTTTACAAACTAGAAAATGCAAGTGTTGCGTTTTTTGGAAATTGCAACATTCTAAGTTTGTAATATAAATTCTGGTTGTTTGAGCCAATGTATCATGATGATATGTTGGTATAGAAACCATGATACAACATTTTTACTTACATTTTATAATGTTTTGTTTAGTGTTATATGATGCAGTGAATAGTAGTAATAGTATGTTTATTTTGAAAAAGCTTTAAGGATCTTTATTGACGAAATTTTGTAGTTAACTAACGAAGCATTGAAACTTGGATTTGGTTATGGCATTTGATGTTGCTGTTAGCATTTGCTACTTGTTATTATATTAATTTTTGCAATTGTGACTTTGGTGTAACTTTATAACTCTGATTTTTAAAAACGTTTTGCTACTTTGAGTGTTTTAAGGGAAACGTTTTTCAGCAAGTTGACATTCCAGCGAAGCAGAACGTGGTCCTGCATTTGGTGCCGGTAGTGGCGATCGGACCCATGTCCACCCAGGTGCGAGTCGAGCGCTGTACCACTAGACGACCTCGGCGAAGTTATAAATCCACTTGGAGCATTGTACAGCAGTTTTATTCTTGTTAGGTATTGTCAGTTGTGCATACTCTAAAACTCACGCTTTTTGGGTTTATGAGCGAACTTTTATTTCATCATCATCATCGGGGATAAACATCCCCCACCGGTTATTATCACTCAGGGTAGTCCAAAAAACCAAAACGTCTGCAAAAACGTTAGCTTTTGTAGTGTGTACTCAAAGAATGACACTTGAGGTGTGCTGACATTAAATGTTAATTACATCCCGAGTTAAGCCCCTCCAATGATCCCTGTAGGCTGCATAGGATAAACAAACGGACGCCCATTTAAATAATTCATTTGGACGAGGGGGCTTAGTATAAATAAAAGGACTAAGTTCGCATGCTACAATGTCTGTCCAAATTTTCCGTTGGCCGCCTGGCCTTCTTTTCCATCCAGGTAATGGGTGGGCTTCCATAGCTATTCTGGCTGGATGAGTGGGAGATCTATGTAGAACATGGCCAATCCATTTTAATCGTCTTTCTTTGACTGTGCTAGAGATACATGGCCAATAAATGTTAAGAGACTTACAAATATCTGGGAATGGTCGAAATATTTTACTAGTTATTAAGTGAGTGCGTTCAATGGAGGACAACGAGCGAAACCATATAGATCTTAAACAGCTTTGCTCAAAATGAACAAGCTTTTGCGTATCAGCTTGGGTGAGAGTCCAAGTTTCGCATGCGAAAACAAGAATGGAACGCACTAAACTCTTATATATTCTAATCTTGGTTTTAATAGAAATATTACTTTTGTTCCATAAAGGTTTATGTAAACGCCCAAAGGCTGCAGCAGAGAGGCGAATACAACGTCGAATCTCTGAAGAGCTGGAGCCTTTACTATCTATGACCGAGCCTAGATATGTAAATTCATCGACCACAGGTGGTTGACAGATGTAATTTCATTATGAATGGTCAGTGCTAATCATTCATTGACCCCAAATAATGTGTACGTTATTATTGGTGACAAGTAAATGAGTGATTTCTCACCTGGTCTTTTTATAGGTTCTGGCGTATTGCTTAGTGTACAAAGTTTATTTTGGGTTTTTTTATCGGGATGTTTAAACATTGGATATGTAATAACATTTTTTACAAGCAAGGTTATGCAGTGTTGCTTTTTTACAATTTGCAACACAATCCTAGCTTGTGACATCAATTCGGGTTGTTTGAGCCAATATATCATGACAATATATTGGTTTAGAAGCTACGATACAAACATCTATAAGCATTTGTAAATCGAGGAATTATTTGCTAAAAATAAGATTACATGATGATACAATCAAGACTGGTAACAACTACTGGTTGAACTCTGGCAATCGCTTTCCATCATCATCATCAGTAATGAACATCCGCCACCGGTTATTATCGCCCAGGGTAGTTTGAAAAACCATCAACTTGTACATTGTGCACTTAATGAACGACACTTGAGGTATACTAACTTTAAATGTTAATTAGATCCCGAATTAAGACTATCCAGTGATTTCTATTGACTGCAAACGGTAAGCAGACGGACTCCCAATTAAGTCATTTATTTGAACGAGGAGGCTTTGCATAAATAAAAGGACTAAGTTCGCATGCTACAATGTCCGTCCACATTTTTCGTCAGTCACCCGGTCTTTTTTCCATCCAGATAATGGTTGGGCTTCCATATCTATTCTCGCTCGATGAGTGAGCAATCTACGTAAAATATGATTATCGCTTTCCGTTTTTACAAAAGTAATTAGAGCTAACTAGTTGGTTCTACGAAACGTTAATGTAACTAAGGTATCTAATTGGAAAATCCTGTTCACCTAATCATCATCGACTGTATGTTGATGCAATCTCACGTGCCGATTGGAAGAAAAGGAAAGGTAGTCACAAATGTACTTTGATGGATGCTGTTCTGGATGATCTTTACGTTATTTTGGTCAGGACTTTATCTTGGAAACAATGACAAAGTTGTTGGACTGACACATCTGTGCACGCTTCCGCAAACCGTGAACACTGGAAGGGGATTATATGGGATGCTACGAGAACTTGGAACTCATTAATAGGTGGCTTTGCCATCAACTTTTATTATTATTATTATTATTATATTTCTGTTTAAGGTTTTGTTTTATGATTTTGATATTTAAATGTATACTTTGCTTATTTGAACTTGTGTGTATGTGTTGTTTAAGATGAATGTCGATTTATACAAGCAAAACATAGTTTGTTTATTACAAATTACAATGCATTATGAGCTTGTGATATAAAATTCTGGTTGTTTGAGCTAATGTATTGTGATGATACAGGCAATTAATTTGTATGATTTTATTTTTCTAAGTGTTGTGATTATTTTTCATTATTGTTTTTATGTAATTTTTCTATGGTTTTTTGACACTAGTTTACAAGTTTTACTCTTCGTTTCATTTTCCATTTTGGTTGGTGACGTGGTCACCTCTCTATTAATTTCCATATTTATACGACATAAACGATAAATTTCGATGGTTTGATTAGCTCAACAAACGTAGAAGAATAACAAAGTTTCTTGGCTGATAGACGACATCCTTATGACATCGCCACTGATTGCAAAGATTGGTGAGGCCGCCTGATTTTTTGTCAGGGTTATCTCCCTTAGCCTAAGGGTTACATATGTTATATGTATACCTTAGGATACTTTTTAAGTATCCTGGGTGTATACTTGCAACCACCCGTCGTAGAGGAAGCCCAATTATACCGCATTGCATTTAGACATGATCAATTTAATTTAATTATACAAACTACAACTTACAAATAGCAAAAATTTAATGTTTGTTCACCATATATATATGTATATATATATATATATATATATATATATATATATATATATATATATATATATATATATATATATCTAGCACCACAACTCGGCGATACATACCCCCCCTATCTTCCAGAATCTGCTCTTGTTGCGGGTCTTCGTTCTGGTCAGTTTTTACGAGGTATTTTGCGCGTGTCTCGCTTTAGACCCAAAACCGAAGCAATGGTTGCATTGACAGAGTAATTTATTAATTTTGTGTGCCTATTTAAGTTGAAAATCCGTTATTATTATTATTATTATTATTATTATTAGATAGAATGGTCATTTCCAAACATTTGCTATTGTTATACGTATATTTATTTGTTAGTAAGTTTCACAGGAAACATTTTTCAGACAGTGGACATTTAGAGAAGCCAAACAGGGGTCCGCATCTAGTGTCAGCGGCCGTATTTGAGCTCATGCTCATTCAAGTTTAAATCCGACACTGTACCAGTAGACCACCCCTACACAAATATATCAAATAAGATTATAATTCTATACATGCAATGCATGTCTGACGATTATTGAGTATTTTAAAAATAAATACTTATGAAGCTGTCATGTCTTATCAATACCAGTCATTTATTGATTTTTATTTATTGCTAATAATGCACATACAGATACCCAATTTCTCAGTTAATATTGTTCTGGGACGTTACATCTTTTCCTACTTCTATCTTCTTTCGTGTCCTAATGTTTGGGCTTTTTTCGAATATTCAGACACGTCAATCAGTGTTTTTTAATTATTAAAAATCGATTTTTTTATTAAGCATTTAAGCAAATAATATAACACAAGTTGGTGGCAGAGCCACCTCTTTATTCATTCGAAATTTGAATAGCTTCCGGTATTCCTATACGGAAAAGTTGTTGGATGGGAATTGAAATTGGAGGAATAAATGAAGTTTCTTGGCTGGAAGACCACTTCTTGCGACGACGCTAGTGTTCACAGAAATTGACGAGGCGATCTTCTTTAAGGTTAACGCCGGTTGACGGATAGACAAGCCTATTCGGTTATAGATACCTTGAGATACCTTTTAAGCATCTTGGGTGTATGCTAACACGCATTTACTGAATGGTAATTCAGTGAATGTCCAGTTATACCGCTGTGCACTTGGTCTCTACTGTTATTATTCTAGATACTTGTTGGCACAGTCTAGGATGCACCACATGGAAGAGGAATATCGCCATCATTGGAAATTGAGACTTTATAAGCATTACTCAAGTTTTCGTAGATCATTAGCATCCTATTTAAGCTAATAGTAAAGATTTAATTGGTTATTGTCTACTTCCTTGCAGAGGTGAATGAAGCAAAAGTTCATCAAAACGGTCCATTTTTTGTAAGTTACGTGGAGATGTTCAAATTTTCGCCGTCTTGGGTCCTATATTTATCAATGACTGATTGACTTATTAATGATTAAGGCCAACTTGTTATGACAGAAATTGGGACGATTAAAGATGGAAATATGTAAACCAATTTAGAATATGTGTATCTCACTAAGTGCTGTTTGGTCAGACAACATCCAGCTATAATAGCTACACAAACCCAAATGGCAAAGAAGGCTGGGTGGTCAACCAATAATGTGGACTGACATTGTACGACGCGAAGATGTCAGATGGTTTACCAGATAACTTTAATTCGGGATGCAATCGTCAGCATACTTCACGTGTCGTCTATTGAGTGTAAGTTGATGATTTACGGGCATTCGGTAAGATGGGCAAAAATAGCCAGCGAAGGAGGTCTATTCCCGACGATGATTATGTAACAGGAACTGTGGGCAATGATTGTTTCTGTATCCAAAAAGCGCTTTTTTTGTTAAATTATGCACACATTCGCTCTTTTTGACGCGTGCAGTGCCAGCGCAATCAAACATCAACCCGAATTGAAGGAAGCTCTGGCTGCCCGAAGCGAAGTTATCATCCAAGGCATGCAGCAGCGGAATCGGGCTGTGGACGGCGATTTGGTTGTTATTCGGCTTTTACCGCGAGCCCACTGGAAGCCAGTTTCGTCGAACATTACCGAAACGGAATTCAGTAATTCATTTGTTGTTTGATTTGTTGAGAACATTGACAAATAAAATATATATACGATTAATAATAATTACTATAATGATTAATGCTTGAATGGACATTTTAGCGAAGCCAAATGAGGGCCCACATTTAGTGCCGGTGGTGGGATCAAACCAATGCCTGCCCAGGTTCGAGTCGAGCGCTGTACCGCTAGATCACCACCAATAATAGTTGACTTTAGAATGGCAGCAATCACATCATTGACAACTGTTTTTTATTTTACCACAATATTTGGCATTTGAATTAGAACAATGGAAGAAAATGGAATGTATTAGCAGCAAAACAAGATAATGTTTGACTAGGATAAATCTCACATTTAAACAATTGCTTTCAAATAACATAAGCCTTGATATAGTTGTTTGTCATTTATTCATTTGGTTGGTGACAGTCGCCCACTCCAAAACTTGGAATCGGGTCAATGGAGAAAAGTGACTAGAAACATCAATCCCTCATGATAGAAGGAAAGGCTAACGAAGAAGAAGAGATTGTGTTTATTTTCAATAATAATAATGGCAACTCAACAATACTCTGCAGTATTAAAATAGAACTATTCGTGGTAGAGTAGCTTATCGGCAAGAGCTCTGGACTGACAAAACGGTTCAATTTTTTGAGCATCGCCTATGTATAGATTTGGACAATTAAACAGCATTATACATGTCCCTGATACCAACTAGTGGCAACTCCAACCGAGAGCCGACTAGCCGTTTTTTAGAAACCAATGATTTCCAATCGTACCCAGCCAGTTGTATTTTTTGATTCTATTTAAAAATATTCACGGTGGTTTTGGTCACAATCAGCTGTCTTTGTTTTGTTCTTTGATAGACCCAGCCGAAGTGGTAGTTGATGGTTTGCAAGAGTCGGACAAAAGTCTTAGCGTTGTTGATACTGTCACTGGTTCGCTGCCGTGCGGGTTCGTCGTTGGCATCGTCAGTCGCAACTGGCGCGATTATGTATGTTCCTACGTGGTCGATGGAGAAAGTGGCCGACCTGTGACGAGTGATACTGGCTGGATTATTGTCACTCCGTGGGATCGCCGCATTCCCCGAATTCGTTTGCACACGAGTCAAGCTTCCAAGCTGTCCAATGAACGGTACGGTTGGTTTGGTGTATGACGATATTTTATGTTGGCATATGTTTGTTAGGATTGTCGGCTTGGGACTATGTGTGGTTTGAATTTCACGTGGGGATAATGCAATGTCAGACTGGGGGTTTGCTAATTGTTGGCAATGGGGATATACAATTCTACAATGTTTTCATTAGGTGCTTAAAAGGAACAGCATTCATCCAAGTACGTTTCTGATCACCTTTCCTTTCTTCCAATTGGCATTTGGGCAGGCTGAAGTTACGAAACGTGAGATTGCATCACGATTTCTACAAAGAACGTGACTAAATCTGCGCCAATTTTGGTTGTCGCGACACCAATCATGATAGATTGTGAAATTGTACGTCATCTCGAAATTGGCAGATACTGGTCATTTATTGTGGTTGGTGACATAGTCACATATTCATACGGTAATGAAACGATAAAACTTGATGGTTTGATAAGCGTAACACACGTAGAAGGATAACAAAGTTTAATAGCTGGTAGACGGCATCCTTGTGATGGCACCACTGTTCATAAAGATTGACGAGGTCGCCTGATTTTTTGTCAGGGTTATCTCTCTTAGCCCAACGGCTACATATGTTATATGTATACCTTAAGATACTTTTTAAGTAGCCTGGGTGTATGCTTGCACCCACCCGTCGTAGTTTAGATGCCTTTTAGCACCTAGTCCAGGATACACCACATGGAGGATGAACAATCAGGAATATCATAATCATTGCAAATTGAGACTATAAGCATTACTCAAATCCTCATGGATCATTAGCATCCTTTGACATCCAAGCAGGGACCGAGTACACAGCGGTATATCTACCGTACAAATATATAGAAATGATGAAGAGGTAACTACGTAAGGCAAAATCAACGGATTTCAAGTTAAAGCCCCCCCCATTAAAGGGATTTAGTGTTTTTTAGAAAGAAAAACAGATTTTTTGAACCTTTTATAAATTCTCTTTCCATATGCGCTTGTTCGTTTGACTTGCGTGTCATTTTCCTTTTCCAGTTTCGTCGTTCGAATTGATTCGTGGCACTCATCGTCCAATTATCCTTGCGGTCATTTTGTTCGTAGTTTGGGCAAGATTGGCGATTTGGAGACTGAAACGCAAACTATTCTTATCGAACACAACGTGTCGATACGAGACTTTACTGAGGCACAGGTAGGAAATTGTCTTTTTGTTTCACAAAGCATGTCGACTTTCACGTTTGACAAACGAAGGAAGACTATTTGGTTTATTTTTGTTTGTAGACATTTGAGGATTTGAGTCAATGCTTGTAAGGTCTCGTATTCCAATGTTAGTGATATTTCTGACTATTCTCTCTCTACATGATGCATCCTAAACTAGGTGTCTGTTTACAACATATTAACTGGGCTTTTACTGGACTCCTGCTCAGTGAATGGGTGCTAGCATATACCCAAGATACCGCAAAGGTTTCTCAAGTTATCCATTTATTACATACAACAGGTTAGGCTTGTGTATCTGTCAATGGGTGTCAACTGCCAATTCTCCAGAAGAAGATTGTTTCGTCCATTCCTATGAACACTGGCATTGTCGCAAGGAATCGGTCTTCTAGCCAATAAAATTCATTTATCCCCTCTGACAACCTCCATTTCGGTAACTCTACCGTAGCAGGTCCCATGTTTGGTTTGAAAAGGAGGAGTGTTTGATCGTCTGTAAAATAAGTATTTTTGAATAAACAACAGGAGGATTCCATTCCACTGAACTTCAGCAAATAAATGAAGGCATGATAATATTCAATGTACAATTATATGCTCTTTAGAGCGAAAGGGTTTTGTAATAAATAATAGCTATTAGGTTATATGTATGCGTCAAAACACAAGTCATTTTGGTATGTGCTTTTACTCATGTATGAAAATAACAAGAAAAAAAATTATTTATTTATTTTTACTACTTTGAATGTTTTACGGGAAGCGCAAGTTTCGGCAGTGGACATTTTAGCGAAGTCGACGTGGACCCGCATTTGTGCCGGTGGTGGGATTCGAATCCCTGCCCACCCAGATCCAAGTGGAGCGCTCATCTGCTAGGTCATCCCCGACAGATTACATCAGTTTTCTCTATATTTATTTCCCGTCCTCAGCTCGCAGAATTGGCTTCATTGAGCGCTCAACGTCCTTGGAAAGTCGATCCACATGAAGTCGAAAGACGTCGCGATCTTCGACCGCCTTCGGTGAGTGGCAATCCTCATTCGGAGGACATCCTCGTATTCAGCATTGATCCACCTGGATGTCAGGACGTGGATGACACGTTGTCCGTCCAGTGGCTCAGGTCGGACGATGGCAAATTGAGACTGCAGCTGGGAGTGCACATTGCTGATGTGACGTTCTTTTTGCCGCCTCACAGCTATTTGGATGCGGAGGCTCGCAAACGATCGACCAGTGTTTACATGGCCGACAGACGTTACGACATGCTTCCTGGTTTGCTCAGTGGCGACTTGTGTTCGTTGTGGAGCGGCTGCGATCGGTATGCCATCATTTGAATGTGATTTTAGATTATGCTTGTTTGATGGAGGTTGTTAGACACGAACGTGTGTATGTCTTTCAAATGAACAATCCTGAAAAGTCTTATCCACTGTAATGTGTAAGTATGTGGCAAAGTGATTTATTGATAAGAGCTGCGCTTCCAAAGTCAGCCGTCTCTACCACCGGCACCGGCGGGTCCACGTTTGGCTTCACTCAAATGCCCACTGCTAAATGGCCTGTTACCCCATAAACCATTCAAAGTAGTAAAAACACAAAATATTTTGATTGGCTCTTTGCGAAGAATGTTGAGACCCACCAATCTTTTTTATTGAACTATCTTCAATTTTTAATTTTTAAATCTTTCTTGCTGTATTTTGGACCGTCAACGTAGTTAATTTGTCTAATCGCAAAGGTCTCATGCACTTCATTTGGATTTAACGAGCAAATCTTGTGGTTGATTAGCGAGGTGAATCCACGGGGGTAAATAGTGAGATCGTCAGTGAAAATTTTAACTTCCCAGGTAGTTGCGAACAGTGATCATTTTTATCAATCGGAAGTAGTTCATTATTAAGTTTGGGTTGCATATGCATTAGGATGCTAATGATCTTGAGGATTTGAGTGATGCTCATAAAGTCTCAATTTCCAATAACGGTGATAGTCCTGACTGTTTGTCCTCCAAATGGCACATCCTGGACTGGTGCCTACAGACATCAGGACTAATAACAGCAGGGATTGACTGCAAATCGGTATAACTGGGCTTCCGCTACTGTGGTATTTAAAAAGGTATCTTAAGGTATTCGTATATTATATATACTTTGTTATTCCTTCACGTCTGTTATGCTTATCAAGTCATTGAAATCGATTGTTTACTATGCCGTAAAAATATAGAAGTAATGAAGAGGTGACTAGGCGTCACCAACCACAATGAAATAACTGAAATATCTGCTTTTCAAAACACCCAAACACCAATGTATCTTGTTTGCCTATCCAGATACGCCGTTAGCGTTTTGTGGCAAATCGATTTGGAAAATTTTGAAATTTTGGACGTGTGGTATGGCCGAACGGTCATTCGATCGAGTTACAAAATGGCCTACGAAAATGCCCAGCGCATTTACGACACGAAGAAAGCCATGTCCGATGCCGCCTTCGACGTTGGACGGTTTATCGAAAAGATGGGTGGTTTGGATGTTGTAAAAAAGACGATTCCCGAACTAGATAATCCGGCATTGGATCAGGTGAGTTCGATGATGACTTTGTTGATAAAGTCGCACTTAGTTGGATAACGTTACAATGCTGTCATGTAATACACCATGTTATATGCAGGCATAATAGTGCTGGACTGTTTATCCAAAGTATGGATGATTTTATGACGAGAATGAACTACCCATTGCGTAACTCCGAAAATGAAAAAAGCACAATAGTTCTCCTTCGAGGATTTCAATAATGGTGACTTCATGGCGTCAAGCTACCCTACTTGAAAGTCTTCCCCTAGGAATTCGTGATGCTATGCAAACTTGTCACCAACTGTTATTGTTGTTGCCTTTTGTAAAGCATATTATTATTGTAGCCTAACAATTAGCCGTGTTGCATTCCCAACAGTCCCAACTACACGCTTCCCTATTGAAACTGGTCGAATCGATCAATTTGCTGGTCGACGTCGCTTCGGCCATTCGAACTCGTCGGTTGGCCAAGGGCGGCTTGGAATTGGACAGCGTCGAAATCAGTGTGCGCTTCGAGGATCCCGACAAACGCCAAGGCAAGTTGGAAGATTTGATTCCGAAAGAAGTGAGTTTGATAGTTGGACAAATTTATAACTCATTTGTTTAGGCATCCATTTATTGTGCCGAGGTGGTCTAGTGGTACAGTGGTCGACTTGGACCTGGTTTAAATCCTACCACCGGCATTAAATGCGGGCCTACGTTCGGCTTTGCTAAAATGTCTACTGTTGAAAGATGTTCCTTGTGAAACATTCAAAGTAATAGAAATTAAAAAATAAAATATTTTTGATGGCTTAATAAGCGCAACAAACGTAGAAGAATGACGGAGTTACTTGGCTGGTAGATGGCGTCACTGTTCGTATAGCATATATATCTAAGAAGGTTAAAAGGTATATCAATGTATCCATTTACTATATATAGCCGGTTAGGCTTGTGGATCCGTCAAGTGGCGTCAACCCCCAATTTCTCTGAACAAGATCACCTTGTCAATGCATGTGAACACTGGTGTCGTCGCAAGGAAGCGGTTTTTTATCAAAGTAATTTCATTCCCCCCCCCCAACTTAATTCGCATCCGGCAATCTCTTCGTATAAGAATTCGGGATTCTATGCGAACTTGGAACTAATAAGGAGGTGACTCTGCCACTTACCTTTGTAATTTCGATTGCCAGTTTTTGATGCCAGATTTGATGCATCTCTATCTAGCGCACTCCCAGAAATCGAGTGTTTGTCGGAGTCTAACGGGGGTTCTGTCTTGACGGATGAGTGCACGGTATCTGTGTATATGCCATTTGTTTAAATAACGTATAACTGAACATAGCTTATTGGACAGTCACAATGTTTTGACGTGCATTTGAGATTGTTTGGCAAATATAAAACAGTAGGTATCAGTCATGTTCAAAATGCTTTGCCGACATGGCAATAGCGAAAATATGACTAATTGATTGGACTCCATCAACCGTTGAATGTGTTTGTCTTTCACATCTAGCCTTTGGCCATGCACAAAACCGTCGCCGAACTGATGATTTTCGCCAATCATTGGGTTGCCCGTCGCTGTTTGGAATCGTTCGCCGACCGATCGTGTTTGCGCCGACATCCTCCTCCGCGTCTCGAATTTTTCGACGAGCTCAAGCAATGCGTTTCGTCGCGCGGCTTTCTGTTGGACACCGAATCCAATCGGTCGTTGGCGTTGTCGCTCGAAAGCGCCGAAGATCCCAACGATCCCGAAGTAAGTTGGCTTCCTTTAGACGGATGCTAGTCCAGTCCACAGGATTAAATTGACAACACAAGAATGAGACTGATAGCGGTGATCTGGTGGTACTGCGCTCGACTCAAACCTGGGTGGGTATGGGTTCGATCTTCACCACGGGCACTAAATGCGGGCTCTCGTTTGGCTTCGCTGAAAGATGTTTTCTGTAAGACATTCAAAGTAGTAAAAATAACAATAATAATAAAAGTAATAATGTGTTAATGTATGTAGATTATTCATACGGTTAATCCATGACCTGTCAGTCATTATTCTGATTGGTCGGTTAGGTTGTTGATCACGCATACGTGTCTTCAGTTGTCTTCTTTTAGGATCAACTTTTACTTGATCCTTGCAGTATTGATGATTTTGCTTCATTAATAACTTTGCTAGCACGTATTCACCGTGTTCGTATTTTACCATGAACGTTGCTCGGCATTCTAAAGATTGTTTTGTACAAAAATATTTAAACGTCAATCGGCCTGTTAATACGTACACCTAAACCACCGCTTCTGTTTCTTTTATTCAAGATCCATCAACATTTCTTAGCCTTCGGTTTCCACAAACTAGCCAAACAGAAATTTCCACTTTGTTTCATGCTGATAAAATTTGCGTTCACCATTTTCCATCTTTCAAAGTTACAATTAACATAGCATGAACCAAATGTTCAGTCATTAATATTGACCAATAGGATTTCTTCATATTTCGGCAATCTTTGGTATGCTTTTGATGTTGATTTTTTTTTCTCTCTCTCAGGTCAACAAAGTGATTCGCCAACTCGTAACTCGAGCTATGACCAATGCTTTGTACTTTTGTACGGGTTCGGCCAACATCACTCAAGAACAATTTGCTCACTATGGTTTGGCTTTGAATTTGTACACCCATTTCACGTCGCCTATTCGTCGATATGCTGATGTTATTGTGAGTTTGGGTCGATTGCATTGTTGGTTCAATATTAAGCAATTTTTTCATTTTGGTTGATGACTTGTAGTCACCTCTTCATTATTTTCTACATTTACACAGCGTATCAGACAATCGATCACGATGGCTTGATAAGCGTAATAAACGTTGAAGAATAACAAAGTTTTATGGCTGGTAGACGGTATTCATGTGACGTTGCCACTGTTCGCAAAGATTGACCAGGCCGCCTGAATTTTTATCAGGGTTATCTTACTTAGCCCAATGGCTACGTATGGTATACGAATACCTTAATATACCTTTTAGGTATGCTAGATATATGCTAGTACCCAGTTATACCGCTCTATACTCGGTTTCTGCTGTTATTACTCTACATGAGTATGGGCATCTAGTCCAGGGTGAACCACGTGGAGGACGAACAGTCAGGAATATTACCATCATTGAAAATTGAGACTTTATAAGCATTACTCAAATCCTCAGGATTATTAGCATCCCAATATCAAGCAATGGTATAGTTGGTTCTACCCAACTCCATACCTGATTAGAAGGTTTTTTTTTAAAAAGCATTGATGTGAGACAACTGTCAGTATTAAGTTTGAAATGTTTTTATGACATCGAGACTGTAACTGGACGAGGACAAATTCGATTCAGATCTCAAGGATTTCAATGAAGGTGATATTCCTGACTATTGCCTGTACGTGGTACTCCGAAGCGCCTGTCGTTGAATTAATGGAAATAACCCTGATAAACAATCGGGTGGACTCGTCAATTTTTGCGAACTGTGGCGCCGTCACAGGGATGCCGTCTACCAGATAAAAAACGTTATTATACTTTTACAATTGTTATGCCATTGTCAAGCCATCAAAGCAATAAAAACTAACAAAGTATAACATATTTTCACAGGTCCACAGAGTCCTGCTTGCTGCTCTCGGCGAAGTGCGGTCGTTTACGTCGAGTCCAAACAATCCGACAACTGACGACGTCCTTTTGTCGCCTGACGAACTGACGTCAATTTGCAACCACATGAACGAGCAGCATTGGGCCGTCCAGCAAGTCCAACGATCGAGTATCGACCTGTTCCAGTGTCTGTTCTTTTCAGCCAAAGCGGACGACGATCCGATTCGATTTGCCGACGGAATTGTCAGTCAATTGAGGGGGTCGAACGGTTTTGTCGTTCTTGTTCCGCGGTACGTGTTGTATGTGTGTGTGTGTGTGGGCGTTTCATTGATTGTGGTCAAAACGATCGATTACGATGGCTTGATAAACGCTACAAACATTGAAGAATATTGACGTGGTCCCTGATTTTTCCTCCGGGTTATCTCTCTCAACTTAAGGGCTACATATTGTTAATATATATATATATATCTTAAGGTACATTTTTAATACCCTGGGTATATGCTTACACTAACCCACCGGCATGGAAGCCTTGTTATATCGCTGTGCACTTGGTCCCTGTTATCAGTCTAGATGACAGTGGGCATCTAGTACAAAATGCGCTACGTGGAGGCAATAGTCATGATTATTGGCATCCCGAATAGGAGAGTAGTTGTGACTTAAACCAGAGTTTTGAGTTAAATATTGTCAATAAGATGGCATATTGACTACAGTTACTCCACAATTTTGGCGTTTATGCAGATACTCGTGGAAACGAGTGTCATTTGGTTATTTATAAGTCATTATTTGTAAATGTTGTTTTCTCTCCTAACGTTTAGATTTGGCATACGCGGCGCCGTTCGCATTCAAAATACACAAAAGCAAATTGCCTGGCTAAATGATGGCAAATCCAAAGGCGATTCAATTTCCTGGATTGATCCGGATCGGGATTCAATTGAGGTGGGTGGAAATGGTTTTTATTTAAGTGACATCTTTATTATTGACGAATTCTTGAAGTCTCCCTATATTTTATGCACTCGAACAAAGTTGTATCTGCTAAAAAAACGTAAGAAGGTAATTACTGCGTTTAACGAAATTCAACACTTGTTATTTACCTTAGATCACAGCTGTTATTAATACATACTTCAGTTAATACTTTAGGAATATTTACATAATATACATCAACTTTTATTCTAACTATAAAAGACAATACCACTGTGTTAAAACATAAAAACATAATTTGAGAAAATTGAATTTTACTGGCGGGACTCGAAGTCATAGTCACCCACTTTCGATTTTGTGACACTTTAGCTTGTTTTGTTACATTATTTTCTTTTCCAATGTTATGTTTGTCACATTTCTATATTTAACAATGGGGTTTTTAAGGGATTATATGTTTTTAGAAATGTTATATTAGTATTGTCAGATTCACTTGAATAATAAATTTACTAGGTTTTCAAGTCAACCAGGAGCACTGTACAGCTGTTTCATCCTTATTTTGAATTATCAGCAGCGCATACCTTTCAAGTTTTACACACACATGAACTTGAACCCACGCCCTATCTGGTGTCAGGCCAGCGCCTTAAACCACTGAGCTACGGGTGGATGACCTTCGACCTGTAAATTTATTTATAGTGAATCTGATCAATTCTAATATAACATTTCTATATACCGGTTGTATTTTTTCCACTCGGGTATCTACATCAGGTTGAACGTGTTTACGCTACGCACGGCCAGAAGGTCGGCCACTGCGGTCACTTGGAAGTCCGTCGTCCCAACCATCCCACCCAGTTGTATCGCATTTTTGATCACGTCAACGTCAAGATTGGCGTTCGAACCAATTCCCCAGCCCACGGATTGAGCATCTACTTGGAGTTGGCTGGAAGACCCACCGATCGGTTGTCGTCAGTCGAAGCGCATTCACAAGGAGTCGACGACGACGAGCCAATGTCCAATTTGGTCGAGGTTGGTTTTGTCGACTTTTTAAGTAGTCGAATGGTTGTGACTGGTCCACGACGAGGTGGATTTGAGTTCCATAGTTTCCGGCAGTTGATTAATAAGATTTACAACTTCGATAATGGTGCAGTTATGTAATTATAGTTTACCGTTAAACTGCCGAATTATATCGATGTATTTCGGATATATATGGGCCAATACTTATATGGCCTATCAACTTGGGTGTATTGGTTGGATTGGGTTGTATCGATGCTCCTGTACCGTTAGTCGATACCACATTGTGCTTGGCAAAGAAATGGAGCACACCTTTCAAGTCTCACAAGAACTCTCTGGTGTCAGGCCGAAGCCTTGGCCACTGAGCTACAGCTGGTTGAAACTGACACTAAATTTATTATTTGCACAGCGGTACAGCGTTTGATTAGAACCTGTGCGGCCATTGGGGTTCGATTCAAACCACCGGCACTAAATGTGGGTCCACACTCGGCTTCGCTAAAATATACAGTACTGAAGGATGCTTTTCCCGTAAAACATTTAAAGTAGTAAAAATAAGTAACAGCTTTTCTTTTTTTTCAAGGCCGTACAAATGGTCGACCAAGAACGACGCCAGAAGCGTACGAATGCCGATACCAATTCCGAAGCGGTTACATCCTTCGTCGACCGTGCCAATTTGATCAGTCGATTGCACGATCCCTCGTCACTCTATCATCGGTTTCACAAAATTTTGCGCCAAAGCCAACCGGATGGTGGTGGTGACGGCAATCACGACGACGATGTTTTGGTCACGACTGTCGACGATTCGCTGAATGTGGAATAAATTGCTGTACATTTGTTGTATTTTTTGCAAGAAACAAATATATGCAGGCTGAAAGCATACATACGATTTGTTTGTGAGATTGGAGGTTGTCCTGGTTCAATGTTTTGAATTAAATTACTAGTTTGTCGATGGAATCTATTATTTTTTAATCGGATACCAAATCTCAGCCCTCTCCCTCTCTAATATGAGTCTAGTTTCGTAATCACAGATCTCTAATCAATAAATCTAACATTGAGTTTATTAACATCCGCATGCTAATAATCTTGAGGATTTGGGTAATTCGTATAAAATCTCAATTTCCAATTATGGTGATATTCGTAACTGTTCCTCTTCCACGTGGATTGGGTACCCATGGATATCTAGATTAACTGGGCTGTAGCTTCGGCGGATTTGTGCAAAAATATCCAGGATATCTTATGGTATACGTGAATGTAGCCTTTGGGCTAAGGGAGATAACTCTGACAAAAATTAGGCGGACAGTGGTGCTGTCTACCATTCAAGTAACTTCGTTATTTTTCTACGTTGTGCTTATCAATTCATCGAAATAAATCGTTTAATATACCGGGGTGGTCTAGCGGTACAGCGCCCGAATTCGGTCCTGGGTGGGAATGGGTTCGAATCCCATCACCGGGACTAAAATGCGGGTCCACGTTCGGCTTTGCTAAAATGTCCATGCTGAGAGATGTTTCTCGTAAAACATTCAAGGTAGCAAACAAAAATAAAATAAATAATGAAGAGGCGACTATGTCACTACTTGAAATAAACTCACCCCGAATTGTTTGATTACATTGCTGCAGTTTGGAGTGGGTTTTAATTTAATGTTTTGTTGGGGATACTGATAACCTACAATGATATCGTATTATCGTTGTAAGCAGAGCTAAACGGCACTGTTCCAAGTTAACATTTGAGTATTCATTGTGGTTTTGTGGTATCAATTATTGGGGATATTGAAAAATTGCCTCATGTGTCCGACTAATTTATAAAATCAATAGGGGTATTTGAAATTTCTTTCCGGTAGTCTGTACGTATGCTTGCATCCATCCACCAAAACGGAGTTCCAGTTATTAAGTTGTACATTCGGTTCTTGATCCATATTAGGCTGAGTCCATAATGCATTATACAAAGGTACAAAAACAGAAATATCACCATAATGGGAAATTAAAAATTCATACGTGTTACTTAAATTAATAGCGTTCCTTTATAATTACAATTCTATCGTTAGCATTAGTAAACAATTCCCGATTCTAGTTATCCTGTACAAAATGTACACTTACTATATAGTGTCTACTAATATTACAGTTACTATATTTAAAATAAGGAATAATAGTTATTGCTTGAATGCTTGAAACATTTTTCACCTATTGGATATTTTAGCAAAGTCAAAGGATGACCCGCACATAGTGCCGATGGTGGGGATCGAACCCAGGTACATCCAAGTTCAAGTCGAGTGTTACACCGCTAGACTACCCCGGTAAAACATCTATAAAGTAGCGCCAACTGTTTGCTCGTTTTATGTGATTAATTTAATGTGCATATCATTTTAAAGCTCAACTATTACTTACCATTTACCCACTTGAATGCTATTTATCCAAAAATATATATAATTATAAAAAACAATTAACTTCAAATATTGATAGCCCATATTTTTCCAGTATAATTACTTTGATGCAAAAAATCTCAAATTAAAACAAAAAAATAGGGATTTATTGTCAAGTTTCATTTTATACCCTGTAAACCTAGAATTATCCCTTCGATTTGTACATATGTGTAAATCACCGATTTCAGCATAAATAATTAGAAAATAGAACAGTTTTTTATACGATGCTCTACAAACGTGATAAGCAGTTAAGGTGTAAAATATTTAATATGTAAAACACCTCACTACTAAAATAAACTGTAAGTAGTAAACAACGATCAATTTAAAAATTAAAATCTACGATGTTGAAGAGAACATTATAACTTAGCCCCTAGTTCGCTATATTACATTTATAAACTAAATAAAATTGACTTTAACATTTTCAATGTAAAGAGATTATTTGTAGCATTTTAAATAGTAAGCAAACATTGTTTTTAAAAGATGACTTTACTTATTTAAGTTTATGCATACTTTTTCTTATGAAAAATATTGAATTTCATGATATTTCACACAATAAAAAAGTTATTTAATATATTGAACACAATAATAATAATATATTTATTGTTATTACAATTATTATTACAAAATTCCTTTGCTTTGAGTAGCATGGAGCAACAAGATTACATTTTTTAACCATTTTTGAATGTCTGTTTCAAAACAGTGAGGACGGTAAACGAATAATTTGACCAATTAATCTTTATACTTTAATTGAAATGATGTCATGTTGTGGACGAGAGTCAGTTCTTCTCACGATGTCATTGTTTAAAATGTACTTGCGCCAGGTAATCTTTAAAATACGTCTAAGATACCGGCGATGAAAAACTTCCACCATCATATCAATCCTGTTTGTTCGTTTCCACATTTTACTCCCATATATTGCCCTAGGAATGATTACGTTTAAACAAAGTTTTGTTTTCGGATAAATGGAAGAACATGATCATATTGATTTGATATTGCCTTTCCACGTCTGGTTTTAACATCAATTTCGGTTTTTCCGTACTTACCACTCATTCCTCCCAGATATGTAGAGGGATCAACAGTATCAATATTTTGTCCACTAATTTTGATAACATGAATGCATATTTCCGGAATTTGAATCACATTTACGTTTTCATCTTTATCAAAATCTGTGAGGGTGTTTGGCATTAACTGATTAAATACTTTTTTTAAATGCTCTACCCATCTGGATAATGGCTCATCATCTGTTAGAAATATCGACCATCTTTTCCTTTGATTAGAATATTGGTGTTCTTTCTAACTCCTGACAGTTGTTTTACAATTTTATGCAGAGACTTGGAATCATTTTTCAGATACTGTATCTACTTTTTTGCAATTGCTTTTTAACCAATCATTATTATTATTAAAAAAATAAGAAGTAAACTGTGAGATGAATGCATTTCGTATATTCTCGTCAGTCACAAACAAATAATTCATATATATATATATTTATATAATAAAGTTGGTATTTAAGTTAGTACAAATCATTATTATTATTGTTATTATTATTATTATTATTATTATTATTATTATTATTATTATTATTATTATTTTATTATTATTATTATTATTATTATTATTATTATTATTATTATTATTATTATTATTATTATTATTATTATTATTATTATTATTATTATTATTATTATTATTATTATTATTATTATTATTATTATTATTATTATTATTATTATTATACTACATGACATCATTACTATTAGACAAAGAAAATGAATGTTTCATAGGATCAAACAAACATTTGGGCAGAGTATTCGAACAGATAAAACAATTTTGTTGTCTCGTGTTCTTTTTGAATTATGGGACTTTGTTGTTTTTTGCTGTAACTATTATGTTGTTGTTCAATGCTTATTATAATAATAATAATAATAATAATAATAATAATAATAATAATAATAATAATAATAATAATAATAATAATAATAATAATAATAATAATAATAATAATAATAATACTTCTAACGCGCGTGAACCGTCGTGTTTCTTTCAAATGCAATCCAATCGGACGACAGTACATTGCTATTGGTCAACAAAAACGTTAGCACGTCATTGGATAACTATTATTTTATCGATTGATGGATTGATTCTGCTTTTTAATACTTTATAATTTTGAATTAATCATTTTGATCGTTTTATTTGTAATCATGTGCCTACTCAAGGATGTGTTCAATTTTGGATTGTTGCTATTTTTATACTTTATTCAAGTAATTTATTTTATTTAAATTAAAGTGTTAAATGTTTTAACTATACCATTTTCTATTATGTGAACTATAATATAATAAAATAGTTTGCTGTACTAATTAAATTATTTTAGACCTATAAATTATTTTTATTTTACTCTATAAAAGATTTCATTTGTTTTATAAATTAAAAATTGTCTTATTTTTAAATATTTTATTTTCAGTTATTTTTCTACCAACAATCAATTATATTTTTAACAATTTTAAAATTGAATAATTTATTTTTAAATAAATAAATAAATATGCATGTTTACGATAATTAATTGTTATCCATGTATAACAATATTAAATTATTAATTTTAGTAAATAAATGTGTAAATAGTATCAAACATGGAAAATAGTTTATCTAAGAGACCGATCCCTACTTAGCGCGTCCACAGGTGGCGGATAGTGGAACGATCTTTAACAATAAAGGTTAGCTGTGAATAAAGCTGTACAAAATAAACAGCCGTGGACAAAACGGATACTCAGGCGTTGAGGTCGTTAACGCCTTGACAAGAAGGCGATAATGGTAATCGGTGTCACCGTGAGTATTATCACCAAGTAGCCCTATTTAGGGACAGCACTGCTTGATTCACCCGGAGAAGAGCTTAGACAAAGTGATTTAAAAATTGTTTATTTTTTCACCAAAATAGCTGACTAACTGATCTATATCCTGGCGGTCGAAAATCTTACAAAAATCAATTAAATGCTGTAGTCAACAGGGTAGACACTGATGACCAAATTCAAGAAAACATCATTCTCAGAGCTCAAACAAGGTAGAATGTGACTCGCGACGCTACTGCCTGCTCTGTGACTATTACTCACGACAATGCACAGGAAAATAGTTTATAAAAAATCTATTTTTATATATTGATATTCTCTATAAATTAATTTTATCGAAGTGTTACTTACACTTGGGCGTTGGGTGGATTAAAGTTACTCTGACTAGCTAACCAACTATGGACCAAAATAAGAACACAATACACAAGGTTTAGGCTAGAATCAATTATTCGAAATAATGCAGATAATATATAGATAGGAATGAGATTAGTTAGCCAGGCTCTTGTTTTTGTCCTCAATCCCACTTCATTGTGATTGGTTGACTGATGATCCACTTATTGATTGTAAGTCGGTGTCATCCTAACACAATTTTCAACTATGATCTATTCACATATGTATGCATTAATTGTTATATTTCCTATCAAATAGGGATCTGTTTATGGCGTAATACTGATCATTCATTTCCTATTGAAGTCAACATCAAATTATTCGATTGTAAGAGGACACATTTTTTCAGTTGTCTATTGTGCCCTTTATTTAATAATTTTATTTGCTCCAATTGTCGATGCTTTGTACATCCGAGTGGTCGGTCGACGAAGAGGATGGCTTTTGTGTGTCCAGTGCCTTATTGGCATTTTGTTCATTGTTTTGGGATCGAAAATGTTCGTCTTTTTAGATATCAACGATACTTGGACCAAATTGGGATCACCGTCAGGTGATCAAATTGCCATTTTGGTAATTCTACTGTTTGTTGCATTATTCTTGGCTGGAATTCAACACGTTATTGTTGGCGGTTGGGCCTTATCTACATTCTCAAGGTCAGTTTATTAAATGTCGCAATTGATTAACTTTATGTTTATGGATATTTTAGACTATAGTGGTAGTCTAATGATACAGCGCTGGACTCAAACTTACGCTTGGGTTGGCACTAAATGCGGGCCTCCATTCGGATTTGTTAAATGTCTACTTATCAAGAAGCAACAACCAAATAAATAAAAATAAGAGTTAAAAATGTAAAATAGAAAGTTCTACAATCACGCTATATCTTTAATTATTCCGATGCACTGTTATTTAGATTGTTAAAAAAAATTTTCCTGGTTTATTTGTCTCCCACTTCGGTTTTATGTATAAATCGACTATTAATGATCATGTTAAAAATGCATTTGCATATTTTGAATTAATAGTTATATTTTAAAAATAACCTAAATACAATATTTTTATTAAAAGTACATCAAATTGCATTTTCAACGTAAAATTTTATTTATGTATACTATTAATACTTGAATACTATCTTAAACTTTCTTTTGCATTATCAATTACATATTGTAAAAATTTTTTAATTCCTTAATAATTGAAAAAAAATTATTTGCATTACAGTTAAACAATGAACCCTATCATAACTTATTTATTTGACATACAAGAAGGTAGAATCATTTATAAATGCTTATTTTTATTATTTTAAATGTTTGACGGAGATGCCTTTCAGCAGTGGACATTTTAGCAAAGTCAAACGTGGGCCCGCATTTAGTGGGTCGGTGGTGGAGATCCAGGTTCGAGTCACGCGCTGTATCGCTAGATAACCGCGGCACCAATTGGTGATGATGGAGTGGACACGAGCTTTAATTCTACTCAAATCTGAGTGGGCATGGGTTCGATCTCCAACGTTGGCACCGAATTTGTACCCACGTTCGGCTTCGCTAAAATGTCCACTGCTGAAAGACATGTTTTTCGTAAAACATTGAAAGTGGTAAAAATAAATAAAATAATAGTAGCAAAAAATGTTCACTTATTAAACAATATTCGTAGACAAAACATTTAAGTAACAATGGAGAAAATGTCCTAAATTAGCTAAATCAATTTTATGCAACAAATGTGTAACAAAGGCAAACCTGTTTTTAAAAATATTGTTTTTTTTTTGCATTTTACTTAAAACAGCAAACATATCGTTTTTACTCCGACTTTTCATATGGTTGGACATAATGCAGGGGTTAGTGTCTACTTTTGCATTAATTTTCGCATTGCAATCTCAATATTTCCCGCATAGTTACATATCTTCAATTTTTAAAAATACCGCGCTATCTATAAGGCTCGATTGTAAGTTTTATTTATTTATTTATTTACTGTTTTTACTAGAAACATTTTTAGTATATTTACAATTTGTTGTTAAATATTTAAATATTCTTGTTAAAATGCATTAAAATTAATGTACAAAAAAAATCGTTATTTTGTTAAGTTTGAAATATTATTGTTCGTAATTGAAGATTTTAAAACCATTGGTTGTTTAAAACAAATATGATGATTCAATTTAAAATTTCAATATTTTATTAAAAACACATTGCATATAAGTAAATTTTTGCATTTTTTGTTGTGGGCATTATTCAACATATAAAAATGAATAGAAAATTTAAAAACATATTATAATTAAATTATTTCATCGTAGTTTTTAAAATAAAATTCAATATGTAAAAATCTATATATTTAAAACGTTAAACGAGGATTATTTATTCATATCCAATATGTGTCCAAATTTTATTTGCTACGACTCTGTAATATAAAGATCTGCAGTCGATATATAAAGTTGTGTCGATTTAATTCACAAAATATTGGTTAAATGCAGTGCTTAGGCGCACAATAACGTTGAAATAAAAAAAATGCGATGGCAGAGTCATGTCATACGAATCAGGAGTAAACTATGTTTACTTTCAATCTAATTGGTCTATTTAAAAAAATCAATAAAGTAGCAATCTCAAAGACAAATTTTATTGATTCCACTACACGCTGATTTTGACATAAATAATTGGGCAATTCTTTACTGGATTAGTTTTGTCAATTTTTAAGTAAATAATACTTGTATCTTAATCTTGCAATTCTGTATTTTAAATTATCTTTTAATATATGAACTCAATTTTGAAGCGTATCTCAGGCACCAACCAACGGTGTAGTATAGACTTAATGAATGTCCATCCATATATAGTTGATGTTATGTTTCTATCCAATTAGCGTTGTTTTATATACTTGAGGTTGGACCAATCAATGGCCAAGACAATGACTGAAGAGTTGCTAACGATTTTGAGGATTTGAGTAATGCTTATAAAGTCTCAATTTCCAATGATGGTGATAGTCCTGACTGTTATTCCTCCATGTTACACATCATAGATTAAGTGCTCACAGATATCTACACTAATAACAGCAGAGACCGAATATACAGCGTTATAACTGGGCTTCCTCTACAGCGGGTGGGTGCAAGCATACACTCGGGGTACCTAAAAGGTATCTTAAGGTATATGCATGCCATATGTAGCCGTTGGGCTAAGGGAGATAACCCTAACAAAAAAATCAGGCGGCCTTGTCAATTTTTGCAAACAGTAGTGCCGTTACAAGAATGCCGTCTAACAGCCAAGAAACTTTGTTCTTTTTCTGCGTTTGTAACATTTATCAAGCCATTGTAATCGATCGTTTAATATGCCGTATAAATGTTGAAATAACGAAGAGGTGACGTAGTCACCAATCACAATATAGATTCCGTATATTCAAGATTAAACTTCCATTTATTTTTCACACTTAATCCCCTATCATTATAATCGTGCCGCCTTCACCTTCTTTTAGGCTAGGTAGTTAACTTTACCCCGTAACTCCTTTTTTTCACAACCAGACAAAATATGGTTTTAATCAATTCATCACAAATAATTTGAAGAGAACGCTATTGATTTCTATTCTACACCATCAAATTGTTTTGTAACAGGTATATTCTACTATTACGGCGCTTTTATTTTAATTGTTACACTATTGATCGGGTTTTTGTTGAAAGAAAAAGATTCTTTTTCGTGTACATGTTGCTGTACTTCGTCGCGGTCCGATTCTATTTGGATTTCGCATTACGAGAGCATGTCTACTTTAAAAGACAACGCGTCAAGTCAGACAGAGACAAGTGAGACATTCAAAAACGATTCCAACTCAAAGAACTATATCAACTTGAATAAACTGGAAAAGTGCACATCAGGCGACAATTCCTTGTCGAATGCTTGTAACATCGGTGGAAGTAGTATTGTTGGTGATGATGATAATAATAATAATAATAATAAAACAAAGAATGATCAGTGGTTTGAAGAAGAAAACGAGCAGAAAGAGTTAAAATTATCCGTGTGTCAAACGTATATGTCTATTTGCTTGTTACTTCAGACCAAATTATTTTGGTTTTTTGTTTTTCTAGTTTTGGTATATCGGGTAAGTCATTGTGATTTGTACGTTTATGAGATTTGAGTCATTTTGGCGGTAACCTCTTTAATAAAATTATAATATTATTAAAATTGGTTTCTAAACGACGTATTTGCCCTTTATTAACCTCACAGTAAATTGTACGGGACAATTAGTATTTTTTGATCTAAACAAAAATATTAAAATATTAATTTACTTGGTTCTCTCTTGACCAGTATTTTATGATTTTTGATTTTGGCATCTGCCACAACGAAATTGAACCCGTGCTGTTACGATTTATTTTAGCTCTGCAATGAGAAAAATAAGCATGAGTTGTTTGTTCAAAATCCTCAACCGCTTTCCCTTCGTCTTCCCAACAATTAAAACTACGAAGCGACCATTATGTATTAGAAACACTTTCCAACGCAAAATGATACATTAAATACGGTATGAAAAATCTAATAATCAATAAATCACCAGACAAAAGCAATAACAACAGCTAATAAAATGTAACCCTCACATAGACCTAGATTTATGCATGCCCACTGAAACGTGTGGCTTTTGTTAACCTAATTTCTTATTGCAACAAATGATGTTAATGATGTTAAATCTAGAGTTTTAATTACTCGTTATTTTGTTGGTTATTGTAAAGAACCAATTAGATTACTCAGCAGTCATACTTCCATTTTGTGCAGGCACTTTGATTTTTAACTTTATAACAGTATCTGTTTTGTTCATCACAGTTGTGGGATTAAATTGCAATTGTTTTACAAAATTAAATAGAACGCCAGTAGAACGTATGAAAGTTTCAAATTGGTCAGTACAAACGAAAAGCAAAGCGCAAAATAAAACTTGACAATTTTGGTTTTATAAAAGCTGTTGAGTCATATTTTTTACAATTTATACTGTCAATGTTTGACAAGAGATATGTTTGAACACGTGAACATCTAACGACGCCGAAAAGGAAAATGTGCATTTAGTGTCATCAATGGTTTTAAACCCATACCGACTTAGCTTCAAGTTTAGTAAATTAATCATCTTTCACCCCTCTAACAGCTGATAATAAAAGCTACAACACTGTAAAACTATTTAAGCTAACTTATTCTTATTCGGTTGAATTCTTTTGGAGAAACACTTTGTAGCAAGTGTACAATTAGCAGATCCAACTACATTTAGTGCCGGTGGTGGGGATTAAACACATGTCTACACAAGTTCGAGTCCAGCGTTATACTACTAGACCACCGCGCACAATAAATATTTGTAATAATAATTGATTACAGGGTATATGTACAAAAAAAATTTATCATTCTGAGTAAAACATTAAAATATTGTACTTACAGCATCCAAATTTTATTTTACTTTATTAAAAATTTTAGTATACGGTCTGTGTAGCATTAATTAGTAATATAAAGTCTGTTTACAAAATTATTATTGTTACTGCTACTGCTGCTACTATAGAAATTTGATATTAGTTTAGATACGTTTAATAGTTTGGCGCGTTCTATTCTACATTACATTTACAAAACTTGGACTCTCATCCAAGTGGATATACTTTTGAGCAAAACTGTTTAAGATCCATATGGTTTCGCTCGCTGTCCTCTATTGAACGCAACCATTTAATAACTAATAAAATATTTCAATCACTTCCAGATATTTGTTAAACATATAACATTTATTGGCTATGTATCTCTAACACAATAAGAGAAAGACGATTAAAATGGATTGGTCATGTTGTTACGTAGGTCGCTCACTCATCCAGCCAGAATAGATATAGAAGTCCATCCATTACTCGAATGGAAAAGAAGACCGAGTGACTAACGGAAAATTTGGACGGACGTTGTAGTACGCGAACTCAGTCCTTTTATTTATGCTAGGCCCCCCTCATACAAATGGATTACTTAATTGGGCGTCCGTTTGCTTACCGTTTGCAGTTAAAAGATATCACTGGAGGGGTTTAATTCGGGATTTAATCGACATTTAAAGTCAGCATCTCTCAAGTGTCGTTCCTTAAGTACTCATTGTAAAAGTTAATGTTTTTTGCAGATTTTTGGTAATTTGGACTGCTCTTGGTTATGAATAACCGGTTGAGATGTTTATCCCTGATGATGATAATGATGATGATGATGATGATGATAGTTTTTCAAGAAATTACATTAAATTGTTTAAGCACAAACAAAAAATATCACCCTAAATTAGGTTATTTTGTGTTCTTTTCTAATCAATATATACAAAACAAGTAAATAAATACTGTTAAATTTATCCTAAGAAGGTAAAATCTAAAACTAAAAGATATTAAACATGAAAAAAAATTATTAGAAACTTAACTGGATATTCGGATTTTTTTTATATTTTTATTTTTACTACTTTAAATGTTTTACGGAAAACACGCCTTTCAGCAGTGGTCATGTTTTTAGAAAACCCGAATGTGGGCCTGCATTTGGTACGTGTGGTAGGGATCGAACTCATGTCCATCCAGTTTCGAGTCGAGCGCTTTATCCCTAATCTACCCCCGTACGAATTAAGTGTGTTGATTTAATATTAAATTTTACTTTGGGCCTATATTCTGCAATTAAACAAAATGCAAAAGAAAAGCCATACAGTAAAATTTACACTTCAGGTAGAATGATTACATTGCCATATATTCGCAGCAATATATATATATATATATATATATATATATATATATATATATATATATATATATAT